>JAFEMH010000384.1:600000-804764 GCA_022495995.1 Adenophora triphylla var. japonica
TTCAAGAACACAAGTTGGATTTTCAAGAGATTTATGAAGTAAATAATTGATAGAGTATTTGCTATGTAATTCTATACAAATTCTGATGATTTTCAGATTGTTTTGACTGATACAAATGGGCCTTTTAATAGGCATCTTAGGCTAAGGTTGTGTTTCTTCAAACAACCATCTTCAAAAGGTGCCTTTCTATGACTGCAACAGCAAGTGCACGGCCGTGCACTATAGACTTGCACAGCCGCTCCAGCCTTGGTGCCAATTTGGAATTTGAACTGGCCATATTGCACGGCCGCTCCACTTTACACTGCACGGCCGCTCTGGCCTGGTTTGGCTCGGCCACTCCAGTTTTGAGGACTCGGCCACTCCACTGATTTGGGGCCAAATTGGCCTGGCTGAGGGAATGTGCACGGCCGCTCCTCTTTATGCTGTACGGCCGCTCTAGCTTGGATTTGGTCTGAATGACCTTTTTGAAGTTGTCATTCCTTGCCTTTGGTCCCTTAATTTTCCCAAAGCTTCATTTGTCCAAGAATTGACTTAAAACCTGTAAGAAATACTAGAAATATACCAACAAGTGTAAAATCGAAGATATGGAACAAAGAAAGCTAATTTACACTAATTTAAGACTAAAATGGGAATAAAACTAAGTTAATACTAAAGATAAAATGATATAAATGACTATAGAAAATTCATTTATCAATAGCCTTAACAATCTAAGATCTCCCATGTGACCTAAAACCAAAGCTCTGATACCTACTGTAACGACTCCAAATTTCCATAATTCATAATAATAACAATAAATCCCAAAACATAAACAATATCCATAAATTGCTCCAATGGTAACCCTAAAGTATTACATCAATAATTGTCATTAAATAATCACCGGCTAGTACAACCCACTAGCTCTAAATAGTACTTATTGTCTTCGAAATAAATATAATTCCATAATTGATAAGCCGCTATCCATGCGACCATTCCACTCCATTCATTTATCACCTAGGAGGGGAAAGAATAAGAAGGGGTGAGCGAACAATGCTCAGTAAGTTCATACGGGATCTTTTCGGGTTCTAGGAAGAGATGACCGAAACAAACAGAGTTCAAACGAATACTCAACGAAACAACAGCTTATACAATATATGGTTCAGATACGGAAAGAATAATGGAGAGTACTTTTCAATTAACAAATAGTGGCACTTCCACAAGAATAAATAAGATGAAGACTGTATACACATAGTCCGTCAATTTCAAGCAATGTGTACCTTTAATCTAGGGTGACTCCGATACACCTTTTCGGGTGATCTACTTCATCAAGTAGTATATAAATGTCAAGTCCTTTTTCAGGGACAAGACAAAACTAGCTATATACATTTATAGCAGGTTCCATTCTAGCTATATACATTTATAGCAATTCCATACTAGCTATATACATTTATAGCAATTTTCATACTAGCTATATACATTTATAGCAATTTACATACTAGCTATATACATTTATAGCAATTTCCAACAAGGTAATCATAGGTACAAGAATACAATAAACAATTCAAATCATCATGGATACCCATTGAACAATACTTATCAAGGGTAATATATTCCAAGAAAACGTTCATGTCAAAGGAATACAAATTACTACCGGCCACTTGGTAGCACATACTTTTAAGAATTAAAGGAAATCTTATTACAATGGATTGGAAACATTCAAACACTTATAGAACGTAATCCCTTACCTCGATTGTTGCACGCTCCTAGCGATAATTTCCGCATGAATCTTGGTAGAATCGATGGAGGTTGTTTCTTTCTCCTTCTTCTTCCTTGGATCAACCTCTCTCTCTCTTCCTTTCTCTCTCTAGGCCGCCTCTCTCTCTCTGGCCGGTTCTCTCTCTATTCGGCTCTCCCTCTCTCACTGCTGCTCTCTCTCTATTTCTCTTATTTATGAAATATAATGAGGCTCCTAGGGTTTAGACAAAGTATTTATATACTTGGGTTTCCAAAACCTAATCCAAAAGGTAATCCAAGTCCAAGAAGGTTAACATAAGCCCAATAACACAAGCCCATCACTTCTAATCCAAGTAAATAAGGGAATAACAATTAATCATTTACGGAAACAATTATAAAAAAAAAACTCACATTAATTAATAAAATAAAAAGGGAATTTTTGGGTTATTACATCAATATTGCTTTTGGGATAACTAATATAATTTAGATATACAAATTTATGATACATGTGAGTCAAAATAATATTTTAGTGCAATTTTTCTCACAATTAAGGGGAAATTTTTCTATAAATCCTTCATTTTTAGTAGTGGAATGTCATTTTTTTTAAAAAAAAATTGATAATGCTAAAATTGACACATTCCAAAATTGAAGGAATCGAATGACCCCCATGGTATCGAGTAAGTCTATGGAAAAACGTATTTTTCATAGTGATTAGGATAAACATATTTTTAAATGCGCGATGACATTTTTGTAAATAATCAAAACTTCTCAACATCTCTAGCCATTCTTCAACACGTGAACTAGCCATCTTAATCACCACATTTGGTTATCTCAAATACTACCACTGACAATCTTTTAATACTTAGGCTCCGTTTGTTTCGACGTAAAACGTTTTTCGAAAAATGTTTTTCTGTAAAATATTTTCCGAAAAATGTTTTTCTGTAAAATATTTTCCGAAAAATGAAGATGTTTTTCGGAAAATGAAGATGTTTTTCGAAAAATGAGATAAACATGTTTTCGGCTGTTTAGTATGGAAAATGTTTTCCGAAAAATATTTTCATGTGTTTAATGCAAATATTTTTCGATATATATATATATATATATATATATATATATATATATATATATATATATATATATATATATATATATATATATATATTATTATTATTAGAATGATGAAGTAGAATGTTGTACCCTGTGAAATATGAGTTGTACATGAAGGGCACTATTTTTCGAAAAATATTTTACTTAGGAAAAATCCGCAAGTCGTTTTGCTTAGGAAGGGCGTAAAATGTTTTCCGGAAAACGAGCTATTTTATTGAAAATATTTTTCGGAAAACAACCAAACACCGAAAAATGGGGAAAATATTTTTCGAAAAACAACCAAACACTGAAAACGAGTTATTTTACGGAAAATATTTTCCGAAAAACATTTTACGTCGAAACAAACGGAGCCTCAATTTATAAAACTTCAAAGGCCCATTTGAAGGCCTAAATGACGTCTTTAGGGTTTTTAAACCCTTTATCACGGGGCAAAACCTGGCGACTTTTGTAGGTCTGGAAATTTCTTTCACCAACTAACCTTCTGGATATCAATTTCAAATGTTCTGTATATATCAATTTCAAAGGTTCTGGATATTAAGAAGTTTTTGTTATAAATATCCAAAAACATTAAAGATTAATATCCAAAAGGTTGTTTGGTCATGGTGTTATTTAAATATGCTTGTTAATTCATATCTAGAAGGTTTTAATATTGATATCCAGAAACCTTTAATGTTGATATACAGAAGGTTTGTTGGTCATGTTCTTGTTCAAATATGCTTGTTAATTCATATAAAGTAGAAGGCTTTAATAATTTATCCAGAGTCATTTGAGCTTGATATCTAGAAATTTTGCTGGTCATGTCTTTATTCAAATGTGCTTGTTAATTTAGCTTGCCTATGGGAGGTAACAGACAGAGCAGGTTGCTGAGATCTCCTACCAGCCTTAGGAAATTTAGGCATCTCTAGTAACTCGTCATGAACATCCAACAAATTTTGGAGCAAACTAGCCCGTTTCAACAAAATTTCTTTCCTACTAAGGTGATTAGTTGAGGGACCTGGATTGTCGCCTGCAACTGTTCGACCTACCAGTAGGCGTTTTGGCTGTGGCTCCTCTTCTGGCTCGGACATAGGCCTCTTTTGTTGCCTCCTATTATCCGGCAATCCAGTTCCATCAGTAACGCTATTGGAGCGTGTCGCCCTCCTAGCATGGCGTGGTGGTGGAGGAGGAGGCAGATTAGCATTACGATTTCCAGCACCGGTGTCCATGTTTCTACCGGCATTCTCTTGTTCATTCTCAGTGGAGGGTGTAGCGGTGTGTCCGTCAGAAACCATGATTACAGTTGATTGAATTTCGAGGTAAAAAAGCTTCGTTTCTCGGCAATGGAACCAAACTGATGCTGCAAGAAACATGTTGAGTCGGCCTACGTCGAGCAATCAGGACTGATCTCCTAGCCTTTGACCTGAAACAAGGAACCCATGACTAGCCGGAATGGTCTCCGGCTTAGACCCTCGGGCGTGAGAGTAAGTATGGTGTATATGCTTGATAAATTATAATGAACAATAGATTCAGAATAACAAATAGCAATTACCTCAAAACTGTTGATGTTGTGAAGTATTTATAGGCTTTGATATGAGTTATAATTGTAGTAGGATTGCATGAAATCCCTAGAATCGTGGATCAGATTGTGTAGGAGATTACGTACGTAAATAACTCCTGATTTGTAGGACTTCGGTTATGGAAAGAGTTGTATATACGTTATGACTCTGTAGATTGATGTACGCCTTGTAGGTCGAGGTTGCCTGCTTGGGTCTAGGTCGACCTGACTGAATGATATAGCCGGATAATGACCGTATGAGGTATGGATCGTATGTCGGACAAAGCTAGGTCGGGACCAAGGAGGTCGGACAATAAGCCATGTCGACTGATCTTTGTAGCTGGGCCGTGAGCCTTATAATAATTAGGCTGACCCACCAAGGATGTGGTGGCAATAATGCCTGAATAACTGTGCTTCGTATATTGGGCCTAGCCCGTTACTTTTATTCCATTCAGAAGGTTATTTGTGTAATCGAAAAAGAATTAAGCATTGTTGAAGAGAAGAAGGATGTTGAAGATGGAACGGACCTATACAAGATGGTTATGGAAAAATCAGATCTGGTATATGGAGGATTTCTCGAATACGTTGCCGAAGATGTTCCATATTCGATTCCAACAAAGCAAGAAGGGATAATTCTTTTTTTTTTCGGAAAAATTTATTCTACACCAAAGTGTGCTAAAAAGAAGAATTTACTCCAAATATATTTTCAAGTGGGACGGTAAAAATATTATCCCAAGACAAATTGCGCGAAAAAACTTTGATTTATTCAAAGTATATTTTTAAGTGGGATAGAACTTTTCAGACCTCGGATGTGAATTCGGGGACGAGTTCTTTTAAAGTGGGGGAGCATGATGTAGCACATGTGTTCAGGGACCAAAGTGCGAATCTGAAAATTTCAAGGATCAAAGTACAAATCTGAAAAATATGATGACAAAAGTGAAAAAGTGAAGAGGACGGATTGTAATCAGCACACGAGTGTAGTAAATGATCAGCACACGAGTGTAGTAAATGGGTCGAGTCCATGGTTTTATTTAATTAGTATTCGTCTCATATTATTATCGTTATTATTTAATTTAGTATTTTGAGACGAGGGGTATTTTAGTCAATGGGGTTTATATAAGTCATTAGGATTTTATTTCTTTTCCTTTATTGATTATGTTTTCTTTTATTTCTTTTCCTTTATTTATTAGGATTTGCGAGTATAAATAGATTGATGGGCTTTTGTGTAATAGGAGATTCTTTTATCAATTAATTTTCTTTGCTAGTTTGCAAAATCCTATACCTTGTGTGTTTATCTAAGTCATTAATTTGACTTGCATAATAATCTTTTAGGAGATTATTGTTTTAAGAAATTGCAATTCCTTGCAGAAAAATTGGTTTAGGTCATTCTTGTTTATCTAATCCGCTGTGTTTCACATCACTTTCGGATCTGCACGCCTCAAGACTTAGCAAAACAGTCCTACAAGCCTATCTAATAACTATTACTCCCTCCGTCCCGTCCGAAGCTTCACCTTTTACTTAAATGGGTGTCCCGGTAGAAGCTTCACCTTTTCTAAAATGGTAATAAATGTGAGCCTCATTTGTCAATCCTACTCACTTTTTCCTCTCACATACTTAAATTATGGGGTCCACTTGTCATATCCACTAACTTTTCCCTCTCACATATTTAAATTGTGGGTCCCACTTGTCATATCTACTCACTTCTTCCCCCTCATAACCCTTCTTCCACTCATCGCTTTTGTTAATTTACGTGCTTCACTAAAATGGTGAAGTATCGAACGGGATGGAGGGAGTATATAAAATGAACTTAGCTAATAGCTAAAAAAAAATGAAATATTAGATATGTTAGGACCTAACATTGTGTTTTGATGAAGATTGATCATTTAACGGGACAATGTTAAATGGTCTAAAGTGTCAAGAGAGGAAAGTTGCAAAAGTTACACAAAGATCCCTCCAAGTTTCCCATGTTTATCATCAGTGAACATGGAATTGCAAATGGAGATATACCAGCCAAGCCATGTGTTTTCATGGGAGAAGAAGAAAACATTGTTCCATAAAACATGGAAATTATGACAACCACCTTTAGTCAAGGGCATTGAATATTGCAATTAAAGCCTTCACCCACTTGATCAACTCCTCCAACGGATACAAACACATTTCCCTAAAACATGGAAATATTGTCAGAAACTTCAAATGGAAAATGAAGACCAAGAATTTATGGAGAGTACATCAATTCAATTGCATTGAAGATTACTTATTATCCTTGACCCACCACTCCAACGGCTCTTTTCATTTTCTCCCTATAAATTGGAATCAAGCCCTCCTATTCTCAGTGTGCTTGCACCAATACACCATACCCATTTCTCTCTCCCCCAAGTATGTCTTCCACACCCCTTCATCAATGACCTCAGTGTGTGCAACAAAAACCCATTGCACACACTGATATTGATACAACACCCTTCACCCTTTACACCCATTTAACCCTCACCCATTATATGTGTGTACAATAAACCCTGTACATACTTGGCCATGGCTGTCCACCTATGCTCCATGTTGCCAATTAACCATTCAACCTTAAACCCTTCACCTTTCAATCCTTCACCCATTTCACTTGTTACAATCAACCACACCACACGATGCAAACATTAAGGGGGAACACCAACGAGCCAAATCATTGCTTTCATTCAACAAATCGAGTGTTAATTCAAGAAAGAACTACATATGCTATGTGTCTAGCATTCCTAATTGACTGTACTAATTAGGACCCTAATTGACCGTACTAATTAGGAAGAGGGGGTTCGAGGAACTTGCCTTATCAATCCTTTGTAAATCTTAAAGGGAACTAGATTTAAGTGGATTGATCTCACTGGTCTGGCACATGACAGTGGGGGTGGATGTAGGAGGAGTGAACTCTGAACCACCTTAAAAATTCTCGTCTCTTGTCTCTTTTAATTTCTTGTCTTGCACTTTAATTTTCATTTCATTTATGCTTTTTATTGCTTTAATATATTCTTGCTTGATCACATAGACGAGTTAAGATTGATAAAGAGATTAGGAATATATATGTTAGACAACATCTATAAGGCCATAGAAAATATCAATTCCGCTGCGCATATACTTCCTATCATTTTGGCCTTGAGAGCGTTTGAAGAAAATCAGATTATCTGATAGCTAAGATTTGACAGCTAAGATTTCTGACAGCTAAGAATCTTAGCTGCCAAAGCAAACGGGTCCTTTCAAGATACTTCTTATATACTCCCTCCGTCCCGGAACAATCTTCACACTTTCCCTTTTGGGCGTCCCAAAACTTACTTCACACATTTAAAACTTACCTAAAATGGAAAGGAATCTTTACTATTCCCTCCACTCATTCTCTCTCCTACATTATTTTAATACTCACAACACCATTATAATTTACTATTCTCTCCACTCATTCTCTCTCCTATTTTATTTTCACACTCACAACACTTTCAATATAATACTCCCTCCTTAAAACCAGTGCAAACAGTGTTTGTGAACCAAGTTCCGGGACGGAGGGAGTATAAGTACAAAAAATAAAAACTTAGGTGATAGTGTCACACATGACATAAGCTTAACATTTTTATTTTACTTTTCTTAACTTAAAAATAATCACAATAATAAAACAAATCACTTTAATTTTGACTCTTAAATAGAAATTAAATATAACAAAACAAATATTTCAATCGACCCAAAAAAAATTATACTTAGATATAAATTCCGTGTGTAGCACGGGTTAAAACTTACTCTATTCATTTTGGGACTTTTCTGTTGTAAGAATTTAATTAGGATTTTTTTGGCTATGAAGTTTTTAATTTAGGTTTTTATTTTGGTAGTTTTCCCAAAAAAAAAAAAAAAAAAAAAAAAAAAAAAAAAACAGCACAACGCTAAAAGATTAATGATTTGATTAATGTAAAGGGGTAAATATATAATGGTGGCAATATATCCATATAAAATTACAAAACCCTAACCCTTGATAGATAGGTCGCCTTCTTATCTCTCTCCCCCAGCCCCCTCCGCTTACGTCCTTCATTCAAGACTGATCAATCCTCAAGGTCTCTCTCTCTCTCTCTCTCTCTCTCTCTCTCTCTCTCTCTCTCTCTCTCTCTCTCTCCTCTTTATTTTAGAACGAAGTAAGTAATTATATTTTTCATAGCCTTAGATATTAGAGATATTGAAGAATTCCGTGCCACTTTGTATATTCAGTATTATATGTGAACCAAACATTTTGAGTTTTCAGTAGTTTATTTTATATATGACCTTTGTCTGTCTTGGTTTCCATTGCATTTGATTTTCTTTCATCTCTCGTACCATGTGATTCAGATCAATGTTGAGTTGAAAATAAAATTAAATCTGCATAATATGACTCTTAACAGAGTGTGTATATATATATATATATATATATATATATATATATATATATATATATATATATATATATATATATATATATATATATACTCCCTCCGGCCCGCCCGAAAGGGCAATTTTGCCTCCTAGCACGGAAATTAAGAAATAAATAAGAAAAGTGATGTAAGAAAGAGAAAAAGGTTAAATGTTGTGAGTATGAAAAATTAAATAGGAGAGAGAATGAGTGGGATGAATAGTTAGGAGAGAGAATATTGTGAGTGTAAAAGTAAAGTAGGAGAGAGAATGAGTGGGGTAGGAAGAGTATAAAAATAATAAAAATTTTCCTTTTTGGGGTTGTGCCCTTTTAAATGGGACGCCCAAAAAAGAAATTTGTGCCCTTTCGGACGGGACGGAGGGAGTATATATATATTATATATATATATATATATATATATATATATATATATATATATATATATATATATATATATATATATATATATATACTCCCCCCGTCCCACAATAATATGTAAACTTTCTATTTTGGGCGTCCCACAATAATATCTAACTTTCCCAAAATGGAAAGGAATCTTTACTATTCCCTCCACTCATTCTCTCTCCTACATTATTTTAATACTCACATCACCATTATAATTTACTATTCTCTCCACTCATTCTCTCTCCTATTTTATTTTCACACTCACAACACTTTCAATATAATATTTCCTCCTTAATCCCTTAATCCCCGTGCAAAACCCAAAAGTCCATAAATCTATGGGACGGAGGGAGTATATATATATATATATATATATATATATATATATATATATATATATATATATATATATATTATATATATATATATATATATATATATATATATACTCCCTCCGTCCCACGTGAATACAAACTTATTTCCTTTTTGGTCCGTCCCACGTGAATACAAACTGCCTAAAATGGAAATAAATTTATTATTTTATATTCACCCTACCCCACCCACTCATTCTCTCTCTTCATTTCCTACCACACAATTTATTCAACCAACTCCACTCATTCTCTCTCTTCATTTCCTACCACACATTTTTATTATCTTAATAATATTTCTTAATTATCGTGCCCGGAAAAATGGTTTGTAATAAGGTGGGATGGAGGGAGTATATATATATACTCCCTCCGTCCCAATAGTAGCTTCTCATTTTGTCATTTTTGATGTCCCGTTAATAGCTTTCACCTTCCTTTTTTGGCAAAAGAATCTTTACTATTCCCTCCACTCATTCTCTCTCCTACATTATTTTAATACTCACAACACCATTATAATTTACTATTCTCTCCACTCATTCTCTCTCTTATTTTCAAATTACACTCACAACATTTTTTCTTCCCCTCATTTTCTTAATTTGCGTGCTTGGCAAAAAATGGGAAGCAATTGTTGGGACGGAGGGAGTATATATATATATATATATATATATATATATATATATATACGTCCCAGTAGAAGCTTTCCATTTTGCCATTTTGGGTGTCCCGTTAAAAGCTTCCACTTTCCTTTTTTGGCAAAGAATCTTTACTATTTCCTTCACTCATTCTCTCTCCCACATTATTTTAATACTCACAACAGCATTATAATTTACTATTCCCTCCACTCATTCTCTCTCCTATTTTCAAATTACACTCACAACATTTTTTCTTCCCACCCATTTTCTTAATTTGCGTGCAATGAAAAAAATGGGCAGGTTATGTTGGGATGGAGGGAGTATGCTGCTAAAATCTCAAGATCTTGTCACCATAACTATGTGCTGGTATGGCTAAAGTAACTAGATACAGGGGTGCTTCTTTCTTGCAGTTTCTATCTTTAAACATAGAAAAGAATTGTACTCCCTCCTTTTCAAAAAAAAAATTGAAATTTTCACTTGATCGATCAAGAGTAAATTTGAATTATTTTTTTGGTGATTCATTTTGAGACAGAGGTAGTAACTATTTCATTTACATAACTGTACTTTATATTACTTATTTTTTCTTCTTCTCTTTAATAGAGAAAATTCAAGAATGCATACTATTTCATTTGCTGAAAGGATGTGAACATGAAGTGTAAATATGTATGTTGGAAGATTAATACTTTTTAATATATTTCAAACTTTAATGAGCTTAACTAAAATGTGACATTATTGAGGCAGGTGGACATGGAACAAGGAGAAGGTGCACAATGTATCCGTTCCAAGTCAACCACACACGAATCATTGCCTAAATTAAACATAAATACAAGACTTGCAGCGGAAATTCTTTCATCAGAAGCAAGTGAAGGCTCTTCTGGGAAGAATGTGGTGTGTTCGCCCATGTCGCTTGAGTTTGCTCTGCACATGGTTGGTGCTGGATCAAAGGGAAAGACTTTATCGCAGATTTTGCAGTTTCTTGGATCCAAAGATTACCCACTCCACTCAATGGAGGATCTCAATTTGAAGTCTAAGGAAATAACAAGAGTTGCCTCGTCTTTCTGCAAGTCTGACGACAAAGAAGTCAAAAACAAGGAAAATTGGTTTGAAGAACAAGAACCGGAATTGTCATTTGCCAATGGAGTTTGGGTTGATCAGTGTTTCAAATTGAAACCCTCTTATGAAGAGCTTATGAGCAACATTTACAATGCCAGAGCTGAAACAGTTGACTTCCAAAACCAGGTATTCATCTTATACTCTATCAAGTACTCCCTCCGTCCCAAACTTCTGGTTACTAAAACTGAATGTGTGGGAATTAAGGAAAAAGTAATTGTTGCCAGTATAAAAAGTAAAGTAAAGTAGGCGAGAGAAAGTGGGATAGAGAGATTTTTGTTCTGAGTGTTAACATTTTGGGATAGTAACCCGGGAAAGTAATTAACCAGAAGTTTGGGACGGAGAGAGTATAAGCCTGATGTTCAAAAAACATGAAAGTAAATACATAAATGAATCTAATGAATGTGTTTCATTTTTTAAGGCTGATAAAATCTGTGAAGATATCAATTCTTGGGTGGCCGAGAAGACTAAGGGTCTTATCGAAAAAATGCTGGAAGTACTGGATTCAAGTGTAATGCTGATTCTTGTGAATGCACTCTACTTCAAAGGAGCTTGGTCATCTCCATTTGATGTAGAAAAAACCGAAGACTTTAATTTTTTCCTTCTAAACGGAAGCAAAGTTTCTGTTCCTTTCATGTCAAATTACGATGAAACATTCTTCTTTCGAGCTTTTGATGGCTTCAGAGTCCTTAAACTTGCCTACCAAACAGGAGAGGACAAGAATAGAGAATTCTCCATGCTAATACTATTGCCAGATGAGAACGACGGACTGAAAGATTTATTAAAGAAATGCATTTCAGATCCGGAGTTCTTGAACCAGGATTTCGGACTAACAGTTGAAGCATTTGATTATATGTGGATACCGAAATTTAAATTCTCATACAAAATTGATGATGTTAGGGGTATGATGATGGGTTTGGGACTAATACTTCCTTTCATGCCCGAGTGTGAAGATTTAACGGAAATCGTTAAAATGGTGCCTGGAAAGAGCTTAACCGTCTCTAAGATACTTCACAAAGCTACAATTGGAATTGATGAGTCAGGAACGGAGGCTGCAGCAGTGACTGAAGTAGAATGTGGTATGGGTTTCAGTTTGGATTACGAGCCTCCGCCTGGTATTAGATTCATAGCTGATCATCCGTTTGTTTTCATGATTAAGGAAGAAATAAGCGGGGCAATATTCTTCGTTGGAGCTGTTTTGAATCCCCAACAAGACCATTGACATGCTAGCAGATTAGCAATCACACTATGTAAGTGGAACAAACGATCGTCTTATGCATTTGATATGATCAAGTTTTATGGTTGTTACTTTCTTTTTTTTTTTTAGTAAAATTTTTAGTCGATCGTGCTTGACTCGATCTCGAACAAAATTTTGAAATCGTTATATTTTTTAGTCGATCGTGCTTGACTCCTGTGTTGGACGAGTCTCGTTCGCGGTCGACTCGTTTCGAGCTTGACTCAATAAGCTCGGTGAAAACTCGAATTTTTCTTTGTTTGCGATCAACTCGTTTCGATAAACTTGTTCAAAATTCAATTTTTTTTGTTCTTCACCATCGGCTCGAGTTCGACTCGTTAAGACTCGAACTCGTAACAAATTGAGTTGCTCGTGAACAGCTTGCGAACAATTCGAATTTTGATTTGACTCGAGTTCGGACCAATAACCGGGCTCAAACACGAAAAAAAACTCGAACTCGATAACTTATAAACGACCTCGAGCTCAAAACTCGTTCGAATTCGACTCGTTTATGGCCCCGCGTGTAAACTCATCATGAAATATAACGATATCATTTAGGGTTTATGTAGTAGCCAAGACATAATTTTTGTAAAAGGCCTTTGGGATAACTTATACTCCCTTCGTGTTCCAGACCAAGGGTCCTGTTGTTGGATTTCACGCTTTTTAAGAAATTTTTTAAAAAATGAATAAAGAATTGTAAGTGTGTAGAAGATTAGAGAAGAGATAATGTAAAGGTTAAATGTGGGATAGGGAATAGTAGTTAATGATTGATTTTTTTGAAAGTGTGTAGAAGATTAGAGGAGAGAGAATGTAAATGATTGATTTTTTTATAAATATGTTAACATTATAAGAGTATAATGAATGATTTTTTTTTGTAAATATATTTAAACTATAAGGGTATAAATATATTCAAAACTTGCCATTTATGGAAGGGATTCTTGAAGTGGAACGGACCAAAAAGGAAAGTAGGACCCTAGAAGTGGGACGGAGGGAGTATAATTTAGATATACAAATTTAGGATGCATGTGAGTCAAATTAATATTTTAGTGCAATTTTTCTCACAACTATAAATCCTTCATTTTTAGTAGTGGAATGTCATTTTTTTAAAGACAAAAACTTCTGTGAGAACAGGGATACCCGTCTCTTTCACGAGACGGGTCGGACTTGACCCATACCCCGCCCAAAAAAAAATTTGAGGAAGACGACCCTCGATTTGGGCACAGGGAGGGAGCTCGGTGGTGAAGGTTGTTTTGGTGTTGATAAACAGAGAACGGTGATGGGGAAGTTGTTTCGATTCAGCTGGTGATTGAGGGAGAGAGGGTGCTTGGCCGGAGCAAGGTTGTCACCGGTTTGAGATTAGGGAGAGACCCAGGTGAAGAAGACGATTGGGAGGAGCTAGGTCGCCATGGAAGCTTGGCCTGTGTTTGTAAATGGTGGGTGTTGAACTGATATGAGAGAGAGGGATTTGGATGAAGGGCCTCGGTTTTGGGGGTACTAGAGGAAGACGAAGATGAGAGAGGGGCTGGATTGCCGGCCGATTAGAGAAGAGTGATGAAGGCGGTTGAGGGAGCTTGGTTCGTTGAGGAGCTAGGTCGCCTTGATACCGTTTAGAGAGAGAGAGAGAGCGGTAAACGCCATTGGCGTTTAGAGAGAGAGAGGCTGCCTTAGAGAGAGAGAGAGAGAGAGAGAGAGCGAGAGAGTAGTGAGATAGTTGTGCCCAAAAATTTTTTTTCTCTTTTAAATTTTTAAATTTTGTTTTTTTTTTCGATTTGTGAAAAGTAATAGTTACTATAACATAATGTAACGATTGTATGCATATAAAGTAATAGTTTATATAGATTAAAGTAATACATATATACAGAAAAGTAATAGTGTTTTTCCCTATGTTTTCTTCGTTTGGCAAAAGTAATACACTTATTATAATTAAAATGTAACAAACGTGTTATTTATATGTAATAGTATTTGTACATAATTGTAACACATATGTATAGATATCTATATGTTTTCATGTAAAAGTATTACATTATCTATAGAAATATGTTACAATTTCATCTGTCAAAGTGTTACATTTACTTGAATAAACTATTACATTCATATACATAAGTTATTACATTTCAAATGTAATACATATAGTTTGTATTACATTTGAAAAAATGGGTGAAAACGAGCTTTTGTTTTTTTAAAACAGGTATTACGTTTACTTATGAACTTTTGTTTTTTTAAAACAGGTATTACGTTTACTTATGAACAATGTTACTTTATATGTATACAGTCATTACATTAAGAGATGGTAACTATTACTTTTTCTAAACCACTGAAAAGCCGAAAAAATAATATAAAAACTAAAAAAACAAGCAAAAATAAAAACACCTATAAAATCATTACATTTTGTGTCCCTATTATTACTTTTTTTTTAAATGAAAAATTATACTATAAACACAAATTCAAACATTCAATTACTAAATTGAGTTCTTTAATGTCGGCAGATACTTATATATATAATCAAGGATTGGGATCAACAGCCGTCTTAGCTCAGCTGGTAGAGCGCTTGGTTTTTAACCACGTGGTCGTGGGTTCGATTCTCACAGACGACGCATTTTTCATATCCCCTAAACATTTGGCCTATAAGAGGCTGCCATGTGGCGGGTCATGCCCCATGAATCATGGGTCGACCCGTCTCATGCATGAGACGGATCCCCTTGTTCTCATGGGAGACCACCACTTTTTTAAATTTGATAATGCTAAAATTGACACATTCCAAAATTGAAGGAATCGAATGACCCCCATGGTATCGAGTAAGTCTCTGGAAAAACGTGCTTTTCATAGTGATTATGATAAACATGTTTTTAAATGCGCAATGACATTTTTATAAATAATCGAAACTTCTCAACACCTCTTGTCATTCTTTAACACATGAACTAGCCATCTTAATCACCACATTTTATTATCTCAAACACTACCACTAACCATCTTTTAATACTTACTCCCTCCGTTCCGTCCGAAAGTGAACAAATTTCCTTTTTGAGCGTCCCATTTGAAAGGGAACAACCTAAAAATGAAAAGTTTTTTATTACTATTTTATTTGTGGGACCCACTTGTCATATTCTCACAATAAATATCCACTAACTATTTCATGCCCCACTTTCTCTTTCCTACATCACCTTTCACTCACAACATTTATTCCACACTATACACTTTTTCTCTTTCCTACATCACTTTTCTTAATTCTCGTGCAAGGACACAAAAATGCCCTTTAGAGCGGGACGGAGGGAGTAATTTATAAAACTTCAAATGCCCATTTGAAGGCCTAAATGACGTCTTTAGGGTGTTTAAACCCTTTATCACGTGGCAAAACCTTGCGACTTTTGTAGGTCTGGAAATTTCTTTCACCAACTAACCTTCTGGATATCAATTTCTAATGTTCTGTATATCAATTTCAAAGGTTCTGGATATTAAGAAGTTTTTGTTATTAATATCCAAAAATATTAAAGATTGATATCCAAAAGGTTGTTTGGTCATGGCATTATTTAACTGTGCTTATTAATTTATATCCAGTACTAGAAACAGGGCTTTTACCGACGGAATTTTACTGACGGACGAAGTCCGTCGGTAATACTGACGGAAAAAAACCATTTACCGACGGAAATTAATTTTCATTTACCGGGAATTTTTTTTTAAAATTTTCGTTTTGTCCGTCGGTAATGGATTAAATTCCGTCGGTATTACCGACGGATTTTGTCCGTCGGTAACAAAGGCATATATAAATTGAAAATTTTCCCATTTTTATTACGCCTTCCTCATTACGCTCATTCGCAAACAAACGCGAACCCTAGTCTCTGAACAACGCCGTCGCCGCCGAGCCAGACATTTCGCCGTTTGCCGTCTCCGTCGCCGGTAAGCTCGCTTTCTCTCTCTCACTCGGATTCTCTCTCTCAATCCCTTTCTCTCTCTCACGCAGTCGCACACACACAGCACAAACAAACAACCGTTGTTGAATACTTGGACGAAACTCCAACTTATCTCTTCTCTTTCTCTACGCGTGATCTAGCCTAACTTTCGTCACCGTTTCTGATTCAACTAATTCAATTACAAGTACGAATCCGTCAGGTACGGCCTCTCTTTCTCTCGATTACTTTCTCACTTCTTGATATATTAAATTAGATCTAGTTTTTTTTTGTTATAATTAGGGTTTTATGGAATTATTTTTTGCGGATGTTGAAGAATTAGGTTGTTAGAGATAGTTTTGGCTGTAAAGTTTGAGGTTTAGCTTTTCATTCTTTGGATCTACCGTTTTATTTGACCGATCTAACTACTTACTTTAAGGTGAGTGTTTTGATTTCAGTTTACTGTTTTGTTTTGGATCTGGTTAATTTGATTGTTGAATTGCTGCTTTATGCGTGGATTAGTTCTATATCTGATTAATTTGGTCGTTGACTTATGTTTTAATTTAGATCTGTGATTATTTTTGGAAAGACTTTGATTTTGAAAAGATTTATCTTTTTTGATGGTGTTTTGTTTGTTTAATCGTGTAATTGAAAAATTAAGTACATGACAGGTCTCATAGTTTCTGTTTAAATTGAAGTTTTGAGCTGCTTTGTGTGTCTATGTTTAAATTGAAGTTTTGGTGGTTGACTTATGTTTCAACTAATTGATGTTGCACATCTTCTTAATCAGTTTGTTGGACATGTAAGTACTCCATGTTAAGTTGCTTGCCATTCTTTGCTTCCAAAACTACTATGATCTTTTGTAGTCATAAGCGTACCTGATTCATTGCTACCATTGAAACTTCTTGCTCACACCCCTTAGCTACCTCAGACTGCATCAAATCTGAATTTCCCAAGTATATGTAGGAATGACTGCTAATTGGAAAGACCCGAATATGTGCAAGATGTTCATTGAGTTATGTGTGAAAGTCAAAGGGGGAGGGGGTGTTTGTCTTAATAATATAACATATTCAGCCGCACACTACCTCACTGGTTCTAGATCCCATTTCCCCCAAATTCAATTTTCAGAACAGGGGAAATGGAAGGTGGAGATTGAAAAAATTGGAGGAAAGTTCTGTTTTGTAAATGGGTGGCTTCAGTTTGTAGAAGATACAAAAACTGGAGTTGAGGATTTTCTTGTTTTCTGATTAATTAGTAAATCTACTTTCAAAGTTTCAATCTTTGGGCCAAATGCTTGTGCAAAAGACTTGAGATTTTCCACTCCAGTTCATTATAAATGTAAACCCTCTCTCTCTACCCCTCTCTATTTTGTTAATTTTGTGCTATAACTTGAACTTGTTGGTTTAAAATCTTGAATTTTGCTGTGTGTTCTTCAAATAGGTTCTTGTAATTGTAGTGGATCTGGAATGAACAATGCTTGATTCCCAGCTTTGAAAAGTTCTCACCAAATCACACAGTTTGGCCATGGTAGTGATAGTAGTGGTGGAGTGGTGGTGGTGGTAGTTGTGGTAGTGGTAATAGTGGTGATAGTATTAGTAGTGGTAGTATTAATAGTGGTAGTAGTAGTGGTAGTAGTAGTGGTGGTAGTGGTAGTGGTGGTATACGTAGTAGTATTAGTTTGAATGCTTAGACATGTAGTCATTATTTTGAATGCTTCCTACTATTTAAATTTTGTTCTACTTGATTCATTTTCTGTCTACATATATAATATTCTAGTTTAGATATGTCGGGTCGAGGTGGCAATCGTTCAAAGAGAGGGAAGGTTGCGAGTTTTGTGCATCGTCTTGTTTCACCAAGGACGGGAGGGAGGGGCACTACTTCTGGTTCTGAACGTAGTGATGATGATGTGAGCAGTCCAGGTATTGATAGCTCTAGTATTCATGTTAGTGAACCTTCCGGGCGGGTTAATTTGGACACAATTATTAATGAGGAAGGAAAAATGGAAATATCTATCTCTCCCAGTGGCCAGTAAGTATTATTTAATTGTAAATGTCATATATATAATGTTTACATTTTATTATTGTCTTTTTATTTGTATATAAATTGATATATTATTTTTTAATTAATATCTTAATAGGTTTATACATGGTGGTTGTCGAGACCCTGCTCGATGGTTTGGGGATTTATTCAGTGGGTATACTTTTGAGGAATTTTATCCCACCCCAAAGTCAATATCAAAAGATGTGTACGATATCTGGTATAGCCAATTTCGGGTAAAATTACTTAATTCTCTTTCCTTTGTAAAGTTTGTAGACTAGTCCCCTGTTCATCTTTATGTTCTAATTTACGCTTAATAATTAATTAGCAACAACTATTTTACTCCCTGTTTATTTAACTACTTTTACTATTTTTGTAGCACATATATTCTTGCCCCAGATTCTTCGACGTACAAATAGAGAAGGCTTTCAAGAAACTAGTTGCTAAGCGGTACGCTGTCAAAGTATATGACATGAAAAAAAAGTGGCTAAGGGATGATTTGCCTCCAGCTAATTTCTCGAATAGTGCGTGGGAGCAGTGGGAAGCCTATTGGAATAGTGAAAAATTTCAAAAAAAAATCAGAAATTGCAAAAAATAATAGGAACTCACAAGAGGGGCGTGGGAGTGTGCATACTGGAGGATCGATTAACTTCAGCGAGACTTGGTCCCGAATGGTAAACTTACTTAATTTATTATCCGTTTGTAAATTAAGCAATACTCTATTTGATTCATATATTGTTATTATTTGATGAAATTTTGAAGTTTTAATTTTTTTATATGTTAAGCGAAAGAAACACGGAGATGATGAGGCTGATGCAGCTGCTGTGTTTATGGCTACACATACTGCGGAGGCTTCTGATGGCTCAGGGCCACAATGGGTTAACCCTTATTACCAGACCCTTTATGTAAGTGTTAATAGTATTTTCTATTAGTAAATTATAAATTATTTAATTAAAGAAATATTATTTTCTACCATAGTGTATAATGTTTTTTTTTTCAGGAAGAGTATGATAGGCGGGCTCGTGACGAGACTATTGAAGAAGGAAGTATGGAGCCTGAGAGCACCGAGCGGCCCGCCTTTCGTGAAAAGCTTTGGGCGGCCATTGTCCTCCGAGACAAGCAACCAAAGGGAGGCCGCTTGCCTGGATTCGGAGGACATGGTGCGGGGTATTTTAACATGCCATTCTGCAGCCCTACTACGCAGTACTTTTCTTCTTCTTCCTCTGGCAGTCATGTGAGCACCCCAACCCAGAACCTAACGCGTGTCCCGAGCTTGAGAAGCCCAAACTAAGAAAACCCATCTTAAATTTTTAAAAACTTTTATTTCACCTTACAAGAAAACCAATTTTCAAACTGCCAAAATAAATCAACTAATAATATCTCCACTTGGAGGAATTTCAACAACAACTTCAATAAATCGTAATCTGATCAATTACATCGAAAACCCCCAAATAACTTTGTTTTACAAAAGAGTTTTATATACAACTTTCCAAAAGAGTAATACTTAATAAATACTCCCAGACAACCAACTCATATACATAACCTGACAAGTCCCAAAAGCAAAAGTCCAAACTCTTATCCCCGGCCTCACTGGTTCAGGTCACCTGTCTCAGCACGATCTAAAACAGTAAAGGGGAAGGGGTGAGAATAAATCTCAATAAGCTATTATGAATGCAGCAAGATGCCAAACAAGATGCAACACATAGCATGGTTACACATAACACATTATAAAAGCGGTAAACACCTTACGTTACCTCATTTTACCTTTTCCGTCTGAACAATATGTCGTACAACGTGGGAGTAAAACTCCGCTCTTTGGTGAACTGCCCTCGTGCACATTCACCGCTTATAGGACTCATACTCCAGAGATCCATATAAGGAAAGAAAATACTTATATGACTCTTCATTCAGAGTACCATATAATAACACCGCTATCTGTAAGGCTTTTGGCTTAATACAGAAGCATTCCACCTAACTCCAATGAAATTGCAGCTAACTGTAAGGCTTTTGGCTCAATACAGAAGCTTGCACACCCCAATCTGTTGACCACAGAAGGGGGACAGTCACAGGAATAATGAACCTTCAATCACTTATAGAACACATCCATGATGTATACTCATGTTAAATCAATACTATAGTGCAACATTCATTTAATACACTATGCATAATACCATCAATGAATATGAATCCAAGTAAGGTAACAATATAACCAATAAATCCACACTTGGGATACAATATAACAACATACCAAATAATCCACACTTGGGATACAATATAACAACATACCAAATAATCCACATTTGAGATACATACAACGATGCGGTACATATACATTTCTAACTAATACAATAGTGTAACCTATAGTTCTACACTATTCAAACTAACCACCAAGGATATGGGAGCAAGTAAGACCACCATGTACCTTAAACCATTCATACGTAGTCATTACACAATCTTGAATAACCTTAATAAAAGTTCAAGATCTAATTCCCAAGTTTGAACCACTTTGGTGAAGTTACAAATCAAGCTTATCAACCATTTTTCGGACAATATTTAAACAACTTCCACAATTCCATTTTGACCAAATAAGACATCATGGTGTAGCCAAAGTATTCTACTTTAATCTAAGTTAAAGAGGGTTCATTTTGGTTCTAGTTTGAATAGGTTTAATCAGCTCTAAAAATGGGTCAGTAAACAAAGCATGGCACGACTCGTGCTCTAGAGCACGACTCGTGCCATTCCAGCCCCAAAATGATCAGAACGATTTACCCTAAATCCACGAGTCGTTTCTACGAGTTGGCCATGGGCACGACTCGTGCCAAGGGGCACGACTCGTGCCACGGCTAAAATCAGACAACAGCAGCAGGTCTTCAGCAATAGCCCAAGAGACCAAATAACCAAACCAAATCTCTATTTTAAGGACATCAAAAGGTTTACTAATTCCACCAAAACTTATACCAAATCATTCCACTCAAATATGATAGATCAAATCCCCCTACTACTTAGTGATTTTACTCACTACCATACCATATTTCATGTTTAATATTCCTACTTCAAATTAAATCATACCCTCTTACTCTTTTACAAATTTCATTAGCATCAATATATCCCAAAACCATTATACCACTTAGAACAACCATTCTACTTCTATCCAATACATCCTAACACCAACCAACACCTTTTAGTACCAAAACTTTATTCCATTTTAACATGTAACCATTTCTTGTAAACCATTAACACCATAAACCCATTTCTAACCATTTTAAATTCTTCACTTTCTAATTCTAGTAAATTGGCCAAAACCCACATTCAACACCTACACTTAAACCATTAACATCCACAATTACTTTATACCACTCTTCTTTCAATTTAGATCACCATATTACAACCAAAATCAATTCAACCTTGACTAAACCAATTCAACTCAATTAATCTTATTCACAATACCAAAATCCTTTTCTTTCAACAAGATATTCAATAACACATAAAGTGAACAATTATTAGAAGGAAGTCATAATAACTTACTTTAACAATCTGAGATGAAACAACGATTTTTCTAGCTTGATGTGCTCCCCTCGTCGCCCCGAACAAAAAAGTACAACCGGATCGTAAAATGAAGAAGGATTGAATTTACTAGGATTTTTGAAAGGAAAAGATTGGAGGGAGGTCTTCCATGGAAATTTTTGGAAAGGAAGAAGAAGATGAGGGAGAAATGGGGAGGTCAAATAAGGAGGATGATTGAAAAAGGAGGAGTATGGCCTCCCCATACTCCATTTAATTAAATCTTTCAACAATATACCATGAAATCCCCCTAGGTTTAAGATAGTACAACTATCACCTCAACTTCCCTCCTCTACACAAAGATACCCTAATCACTCATATTTTATTTATTTTCATTTATTAAAATCTTCACCATACTACTTTATTTTATTTTCCATTAAATCCTAAAGCTCTAAAGTTAATTCATAAACATACTAACTTTTCATAAACAATCAAAGACATAAAGTAAGCACATAAAGTCAACAATAACATAAAATGCATATTATGGGATGCTAAAATAGTGCCTAGGTTTAGGGTCGTTACAAGTCAGCATGTGGATCAAGAGGCGTTTGATGATCGGGTCCAGAGAGAGGTTCAAAGGCAAGCGGAGCAGATGCAGAGCCAGATGCAGAGCCAGGTGCAGGCTGAGGTGCAGGCCCAGGTGCAGAGCATATTGGAGGAACAGTTTGAGCAGCGCATGCAACAATACTTGGCTACCATGAATTTGCAATGTGAGCACCCCAACCCGGGACCTAACGCGTATCCCGAGCTTGAGGAGCTCAAACTAGGAAAACCCATCTTACTTTTTTAAAACTTTTATTTTTACTTTAAAGGAAAACCAATTCTCAAACTTTCAAAATAAAGTCAACTGATAATATCTCCACTCGGAGGAATTTCAACAAATAATTCAATAAACCATAACCTGATTAATTACATTGAAAACCCTGATTAACATTGTTTAACAAAAGAGTTTTCCATACAACTTATAAAAGAGTAATACTTAAATAGGATTCCCTACAACCCACTCATATACCTATCCTGACAAGCCCCAAAAGCAAGAGTCCAAACTCTTTCCCCGGCCTCACTGGTTCAGGTCACCTGTCTCAGCACAATCTAAAACAGTAAAAGGCAAGGGGTGAGATTAAATCTCAATAAGCTATTATGAATGCAGCAAGATGCCAAACAATATGCAACACATAGCATGGTTTCACATAGCACATTATTAAAGCGGTAAACACCTTACGTTACCTCATTTTACCTTTCCCGTCTGAACAATAAGTTGTACAACGTGGGAGTAAAACTCCTCTCTTTGGTGAATTGCCCTCATGCACCTTCACCGCTTATAGGACTCATACTCCAGAGATCCATATAAGAAAATAGGATACTTATATGACCCTTATTCAGAGTATCATATAATATCAGCGCTAACTGTAAAGCTTTTGGCTTAATACAGAAGCATTCCACCTAATCACCAAATCGCAGCGGTCTGTAAGGCTTCTGGCTCAATACAGTCGCTAGCACATCCCACTCTGTGGCCACAGAGGGGAGAGGTCACAGGTATAATGAACCTTCAATCACTTATAGAACAAATCAATAATTGATTGAATTCCATTATACCCCCTGATCACATGTAATATCCAAGCACATAATAGTTACTTGAATTAAATCCACAAAAGGGATAATAATATAACAACATGGTAAATTATACTCATGTTAAATCAATACCATAGTGCAACATTTATTTAATACACTATGCATAATCCATCAATGAATATGAACTCAAGTAATGTATCCATATAACCACATAATCCACACCGGGATACAATATAATCAACATGCCAGATAATCCACAACTGGGATACAATACAACCATATACCAAATAATCCACACTTGGGATACAATGCCACAATGTGATACATAAATATTTCTAACTAACGCAATAGTGTAATTATAGTCTCTACACTATCTAATCACCAAGGGTATGAGGCAAGTACGGCCACTCTAAACCATAAACTATTTCTACGAATTCGTTACTCAACCTTGAATAATCTTAATAAAAGTGCAAGACCTACTTCCCAAGTTGAACCACTTTGGTGAAGTTACGAATCAAGCTTATCCACCATTTTCCGAACAATATTTAACTATTTCCATAATTCCATTTTGACCAAATAAGACATCATGGCCTAGTCAAGGTATTCTACTTTACCCTCGGTTAAAGAAGATTAATTCATATCTGATTTGGAATAAGTTCCACTAATTTATAATGGTTAGGAATCATACCACTAGGTTGTTGGTGAAAATCAGCAAGAAAAGTATCTAAGGAGGATCTGGTGACATGGGCAACCGCCCATGTCACTTGGGCGACCGCCCAAGAGAGTTTCAAAGGAAATACAAGTTACTGCCCACATGGGCGACCGCACACTACCTCTTGGGCGACCGCCCAAGAGGAATTTCCAGGAGACCAAGTTTCTGCACACATGGGCGGCCGCTCACCCCCTCATGGGCGACCGCCCAAGCCCAATTTCAGTATTGTCCAGATTTCAAACCCCCTTTTTACTTATTTTCTTTTCCTTTTAACAACCCTTATTTCCATGAACCCCAAAAGGATTTCTAACTTTACAATCCTCATCCTAAATCATTTAAACCCCAAAATAATATAAACATAAATTATTTATCACAAGATTTCCAACCCATTTTACTAACACATTTCAAGTTCAATCTTCTAAAACTAACTCCACCCATTTCTTACACTCTTGATAAACTTCCTTAAACCACATCATTCTTTATCATTAACCCATTTATCAACCCCAAGAAGGTTTCCTAAGCATCAATTAACCATTAATAAAAATAACAACACCCAATAGTTCATTAACATTAAATAGGAGGAAAGATCATAATAACTCACAAAATTAAAAAGTATAACAAGTCCTTTTTCTACTTCTTTCTACCAAATGAGATATACTCCTTACATCTCCCAAATCAAAATAAGAAGAACATAACTATATACAAGAACTCCATTAAAGTCATTAACCTTTTACATTTCTTATACCCTCATTCTTCCAACTTAAACCCCCATTTCATACTAAAAATCAATTCATCCTTAATTAACCCATTTTACTCAAATAACCTTATTCAAAAATATCACAATCATTTTCTTTTCACAAAATATTCATTAACACATAAAGTGAACAATATTTAGAAGGAAGTCATAATAACTTACCTTAGAATTTTAGGATGAAATGATGATCTTCTTAGCTTGATTAATTCCCCTAGATGCCCCAAGCACAAAAGTACAATTTGATTGGAAAATGGAGAAGATTTGAAGACTCTAGGAACTTTGGAAAGCAAGGCTTTCAAAGTAAAGCTTCCATGGAGGAGTTTCTATGGAGGAAATGAAGGAGGATGAAGAAGAATGATTATGGAAAGTAAGGAGGATGAAGAAGTATGGGGAGGTTGACTAAAGGGGAAAAAGCATGAGGGAATTAAGGGGAGGAAGTATGCCCCCCCCCATACTTCCTAAATTTATTTCTTTTCTTCTTTTTAAAAATAATCCTTTCAACCCATAATATTTTATTTGCTCATTTTATTATCACTCCACCCTATTACTTTATTTTACTTTCAATTATTTTACTTCAACCAATTACTTTAACTTACTTTCATTTTATCTCAAGGCTTTAAAATTATCTTCTAACCATCTCAACTTAACATAAATATTAAAGTCATAAAATAAGCACATAAAGTTAACATTAATATTAAAATCATATAATATGATACTAAAATTGTGCCTAGGGTTAGGGTCGTTACATGCAACCACAACAACCTAATAGCGGTAATGCTTCTGACTCATCAGTCGGTCAATACCTTAGGAGCGGTGGCGGTAGCGGTAGCGGCAACGCTCGTGGTCGTGGTCGTTAAACATTCATTTTATTTGACATGTAATAAGCAAACATATTTTGTTTCCCTTTCCCTTCCCTTTTTCCCAAGCGAAACACTTTCCCTTTCCCCTTTTCCCCTTTCCCTTTCCCCTTTCCCGTTTCGCTTTTGGTTGTTGGATACAGTTTCTTTCCCTTTATTTGATGTTCAAACAAAACAGTTTTCCTTTCCCATTTTCCCCTTTCCCTTTCCCCTTTTCCCCTTTCCTGTTTCGCTTGATTTGGATGGTTGTTTCAAGCGAAACAGGTTGTTTGTGTTTCTTTGTATGTTGGGATTTGTTTAAAACATGTTTGAAAGGTTTACATGTGGTTTAATAATAAAACAGAAATTTTTTTAAAAAATCTGGACAGATTACCGACGGAAATTTCCGTCGGTAATTAATAATAAAAAAAATAAAACTCATTACCGACGGAAATATCCGTCGGTAAATAATAAAAATTAAAAAAATAAAACTAATTACCGACGGGCATGTCCGTCGGTATTGGGTTTAGATTTCCGACGGACAATTCCCCCGGTAAAATTTAAGGTTTCCGACGGATATAGCCGTTGGTAATCAGTTTTATTTATTTATTTTTTTAATATTTACCGACGGAATTTCCGTCGGTAACCTCCGGCGATGGCTCCTGCAAACCGGCCGGCGTACATCATTGCCGATGGACGGTTTTCGGCGGAATTTTGGGTTTACCGACGGACAATCCGCCGGAAATACCGACGAAATTGGTCCGTCGGTATTACCAACCAATTATTACCAACGAAATCCGTTGGTAATGACCTTTTACCGACGGAAATGGGCAATTATCGACGGAAATTTTCGTCGGTAAAAGGTCTGTTTCTAGTAGTGAATGTTTTAATATTGATATCCAGAAACCTTTAATGTTGATATACAGAAGATTTGTTGGTCATGATATTGTTCAAATATGCTAGTTAATTCATATCAAGTAGATGGTTTTAATAATTTATCCAGAGTACTTTGAGCTTGATACCTGGAAATTTTGCTGGTCATGTCTTTATTCAAATGTGCTTGTTAATTTATATTCAGAATGCTTTAATATTGTTATCCAAAACTCACTGAGCTTAATATTCAGCAAGCTTATTTGCCATGACCATGTTTAAGTATTCTTGTTAATTTATATCCAGAAGATTTTAATATTGATATTCAGAATCCTTTGAGTTTGATATAGAGAATGTTTGTTGGTCATGGGCCTAACGTACACAAAGTTTCACTTATTTACAAAATTGCCTCGATACACAAAGTTTTACTTATTTACAAAACTGTCCCCACGCATTTAAAAATACGTTTTTCCTAATCAATAGGAAAAACGCATTTTCCCCTATATTTTCACCATGGAGTAGGTCTTATGAAAAACGTGTTTTTTCTAACGATTTAAAAAAAATGTGTTTTCAAAATGTGCGGTGACAATTTTCTAAATAGATAGAACTTTGCGCACAATGCTTTTTTGTAAATAAGGCCCATTTGTTTCACCGTAAAATAACTCGTTTTCGTAAAATAACTCGTTTTTCGTTGTTTGGTTGAGCCCCCGAAAAATGTTTTTCGGAAAATAACTTGTTTTCCGCTGTTTGGTTGTTTTTCGAAAAATGGAGAAAACGTTTTTCGGAAAACATTTTACGCCCTTCCTAAGTAAAACGACTTACTGACCTTGTCCTAAGTAAAACATTTTCCGAAAAATGGTGCCCTTCATGTACAACTCATATTTCACAAGGTACAACATTCTAATTCCTCAATCTAATAATAATAATAAAAATAAAATAATAATAATAATAATAAATAATAGTAAATAATAATAATAATAATAAAATAATAATAATAATAAAAGAAATAAAAATAAAAATAATAATAAAAATAAAAAAATTATAATAAAAATAAAAAATAAAAATAAAAATAATTATAATAATAAAATAATAATAATAATAATAATAATAATACTAATAATAATAATAATAATAAAATAATAAAAATAAAATAATAAAAAATAAAAAATTAAATAATAATAAATAATAATAATAATAATAATAATTAAATAAATAAATAATAATAATAATTAAAATAAAATAATAATAATAATAATAATAATAATAATAATAATAATAATAATAATAATAATAATAATAATAATAATAAAACAATAATAATAAGAAAAATAAAAATAAAAATAAAATAAAATAAAATAATAAAATAAAATAATAAAATAAAATAAAAATAATAAAATAATAAAAATAATAAAATAATAAAATAATAATAATAATAATAATAATAATAATAATAATAATAAAATAATAAAATAATATAATAATAATAACTAAATAAATAAATAAATAAATAAAATAATAAAAAAAAATAAAAAAATATATAAAAATGTAATAATAATAAAAAATAATTAATAATAATAATAATAAATAATAATAATAATAATAATAATAATAATAAATAAAAAAATAAAACATTTTACGCCCTTTCGGAAAATATTTTCCTTACCAAAAAGCCGAAAACATTTTACACCCTTCCTCCGTAAAATATTTTACGCCCTACCTCCGTAAAACATTTTACAGGAAAACATTTTCCGAAAAATGTTTTCCGAAAAATATTTTACGTCGAAACAAACGAAGCCTAAATGAAATTTTGCTCACCCGACACTTAAAAATCACTATGACTGACACTCGAAAACAATGTTTGTCACTCGGCAAAGCCTATGACCGACACTTAACAAACACTCTCAATCGAATTTAAAAACACCACCACTAGTACTAAATTGGTACCACCGATGTGAGTCACAAAAAAGTGTCGATGCATGTACTTGCACTCAAAAACACTATCATCGACACTAAACTGATACTGTTAGTATGAGTTACAAAGATTGCTAATATATACTCCCTCCGTTCCACATTAGGTTACCCGTTTACTATTGAGAAAAAAAATAAGGAGTGAATCTATACTATATTAAAAGAAAGCAAGTGGTAAATTTTTCAACAATAAAGGGCAAATCTGACATTTCTCATTCTTTGAATAAAACAAATACTTCACAATTCCCATGGCTTTTCCATTTATTTTTTAAAGTTGCTTTTCCCCTCAAAAGTGTCAATATCAAAGGGCAAAATAGTTCACACATTGTTTAATTAAGGGCAACCAAGTCTTCCAACTTTAGGATATAGTTGTAATATTCATAAAATCTTAAGACTTTTACAAAAAACGTTTTTAGGTCTTTTAACAAAGGTTTTATTTCAAGACTTAAAAAAAGATTTATTTTATAAATATATTTCAAAATTGATCTATAAGTATTAAAAATTCATAAATTATTACTTTATTTATTTTATCCAAAAAAGTAATTCAAATATTCAAGTTAAAAAAATTATAAGTTAATAATTTATTTATTTTAAGTTTATTTTTAAAAACATTTTGTTTTAAGTTGTTTAATTACACCTTTTTTACAATTTCGTATACAACCTATCTAAATAATAAATTATTTTTTATTTTTTGAAATAATAATTTTTAGTCAAATCTAAAAATTATTATTACCAAAAAAATTCAATTTAGTGTTTTTTAATAATTATTAAGTGTAAATTATACAATATATATATATATATATATATGAGAACCAAATTTATATGAGAACCATAAGAACCACTAACAGTCATTGGATTAAAAAACACATCAATGCTCCAGATTAAAAAAAAATAGAGGGAATGGCATTTTCGTAATTATTTCATTTAAAATCCTTCTCAAATTTCAAAATAAAATATCTCAATATCTATAAGTCGAAAAAAAAATTCGAAAACACTGATTTTTTTGTCTTGACGAGACGATTCAAACTAGATCCCTGAAGATAGGATTTTGAAAAAATAATATTGACTTATAGATTACTTAACTAGTGTACATTATTTAACTAGTGTACATTACTTAACTAGTGTGCACGAGTTAATTACTTAACTAGTGTACATTATTTAACTAGTGTACATTACTTAACTAGCTGTGTTGTCTTAGGGGGTTTTTGTTTTTTTTAAGTGATAAGTGCTGAAATCTGATTTCAGTTCTGAAAATGGCTGAATGATTAAGAGGCAAAGAATCGAAAACTCGAATTCGAATTGGATAAGTTATTTGATTTTGTATCCGAATTCATTATCTCAAACAGTTAAAAAAATAAAAAAAAAATAAAAAAAAATAAAAAAAAAACCCAAACGTAAATGCAGTGAACAAGAAACGGTTTTAAAAAAATTAACATAAACCAAGCATGAACAGTGCGTTTTAAGAGGCTTTCAAAGACCATTTTTACCTCTTAAAAATCAAATGGCTTTTAAGAGGCATTAAGGCCGAAAAAAAAAAAAACAAACACACTTAAAGTGTTTTACCTCTTAGAATTAAGTGATTTACCTCTTAATAAGAGGTAAAATGAAAAAACAAAAGCCCCCTTAGTGAACACTAGCTGTGTTGTCTTAGTGAACACTAGCTAGTTATCTTAGTGAACACTAGCTGTGTTGTCTTAGTGAACACTAGCTAGTTGTCTTAGTGAACACTAGCTGTGTTATCTTAGTGAACACTAGTTGTGTTGCTAATGTAACCTAGTGTACACTAGCTATGTGTATCAGCATTGGCTAATGTAAACTAGCTAGTTTAACTTAGTGTACTCTAGATATGTTGTCATAGTGAACACTAGCCATTATCTTAGTGAACACTAGTGTGTTGTATTAGTGAACACTAGTTCAGTGTTGCTTATGTACACTAGCTAGTTGTCTTAGTGAACACTAGCCGTGTTATCTTAGTGAACACTAGCCGTGTCAGACAATGAACACTAGCCGCTGTGTTGCATGCGTACACTAGCTAGTTGTCTTAGTGAACACTAGCTGTGTTATCTTAGTTAACACTAGCTGTGTTATATTAGTGAACACTAGCTATGTTGTATTAGTGAACACTAGCTGTGTTATCTTAGTGAACACTAGTGTTGTATTGGTGAACACTAGCTGTGTTGCTTAGTGAACACTAGCTGTGTTATCTTAGTGAACACTAGTTGTGTTGTATTAGTGAAGACTAGCTGTGTTGTCTTAGTGAACACTAGCTGTGTTGTATTAGTGAACACTAGCTGTGTTGCTTATGTACACTAGCTAGTTGTCTTAGTGAACACTACCAGTTATCTTAGTGAACACTAGTGTTATATTAGTGAACACTAGCCGTGTTGTATTAGCGAACACTAGTCAAGTTATCTTAGTGAACACTAGCTATGTTGTATTGGTGAACACTAGCCGTGTTGCTTAGTGAACACTAGCCGTGTTATCTTAGTGAACACTAGCCGTGTCAGACAGTGAAGACTAGACTATGTTGTCTTAGTGAACACTAGCCGTTGTATTAGTGAACACTAGTGTTGCTTATGTACACTAGCTAGTTGTCTTAGTGAACACTAGCTGTGTTATCTTAGTGAACACTAGCTGTGTTGTCTTAGTGAACACTAGCCGCGCTAGTGTAACCTAGTGTCCCAAACCGAGTGAATCGTTTTTCAAAGTTGTCTTCGATAGATATCAAAAAGGAGTGTCACCAAAAAAAAGTATCTTCCACCCACAAATGAGTGTCAATCATTTTTTACTTCATAAAATAACTTTGCATTTGGCTAGCGTACACTAGCTACCTAGTGTATACTAGCCAAATGCCTTAGACAAATACAGACAAAAGCATTGGGCCAAGCCTTTGTGTACACTAGCTGTTGTAACTTAGTTTACACTAGCTAGTTATCTAGTGTACAATAGCTATTTTTTTAGTGTATACTAGCTGTGTTGCTAGTGTAACCTAGTGTATACTAGCTGTGTTGCTAGTGTACATTACTTAACTAGCTAGTGTACACTAGTTAATTAGCTAGTGTTTTAAAAATTAGACGTTGTTCAATATTATTTTTTCAAAATCCTATCTTCAGGGATCTAGTTGGAATCGTCTCGTCAAGGCAAAAAAATCAGTGTTTTCGAATTTTTTTTTCGATTTATAGATATTGAGATATTTTATTTTGAAATTTGAGGGGGATTTAGTTCACAATAATTACGAAAATGCCACCCCCTCTATCTTTTTTTTTAATCTGGAGCATTGATGTATTTTTAATCCAATGGTTGGATTTAGTTCTCATGGTTCTCATATAAATTTGGTTCTCATTTGAATAGCTTCCTATATATATATATATATTGAGATGAGTATATGTTTCTTTTTAAAAAAAAACAAGATGAGTATACCGCATGATTTTTTTTACTTTATCCCATATCAGGAGGCGAGGAGATGAGTATTAATTGTGTACGAATTTTATTTTAAAATACACCAAAAATATGGCATGAAAAAAGTGGAATATAAATATTGTGTATTTTTTATATAACGTGTATTATATAATTTATATGTATCATAGTCAAAATAACATATGTAAAAGTATAGGAAAAAAATAATAAATATATATAGGTAAATTATGAATATTAATTATACATTTACCTAAGAAGTATAATATATTTATAAAAATATGTCTTAAATCTCACGTGAAAAGAAAGAAAGAAAAAAATCAAACGTGGATGTAAAAAAATAACAATCTTTATTGTTTTTCTAAAAAATGAAAATTAATTATATATTTTGGGACGGAGGAAATAGTACTACTATATTAATCTATATACATAAATTTTAAAATATTATATAACAATAACATTAATGAAATATGTAAAAATCAAACGTGGATGTAGAAGTTGAATACGACTCAAGAACAAAATAACTTATCAAAAATCGAAATTGATGATACTTGAAAGTTTCATGTAATTTTTTTGTTTGGAGAATTACTAGAGTCCAGAGTTTCGAATTGCAGTTGAAGAGAAAGATTGGAAGACTTAGAACTAGGATAGATTAGGCTTTTCCAATCGTTGGCGAAAACTAAGTAACACTGTGGGTAAATTACTTCCCTTAATCACCTGTTTCTTAACTAAAATTACGCATATATCACGTTCAATACACAATAACTATGTTTTACATCAAAAATATGTGTTTAATTCCATAGCAATGAAAAACGGACGTCAAACGTGAGTATTATTGAATAGAACGGGAATTTACGTATAAAACGTGTTTTGTACAAACTAACTATGCTTTAAATATAGATTTATTTTAGTGATCTTCAATCTGATATTTGTATCGATAATATAGTTTTCAAATAAGTGTTTTACAATGTATACAAACATCTCTATTTTCTGTTGTATTTATATAAATTTTCGTCTTTTTTGTGTTAGTAGATGTCCGTGCATCGCACGAGAGTAACACTAGTATATACTCCCTCCGTCCCACTTCAATAGAGACCAACTTTTTGGGTGTGGGAATTAAGGAAAAGTGATGTAAGAAAGAGAAAAAGTTTAAATGTTGTGAGTATGAAAAATTAAATAGGAGAGAGAATGAGTGGGAGGAATAGTTAGGAGAGAGAATGTTGTGAGTGAAAAAGTAAAATAGGAGAGAGAATGAGTGGGGTAAATAGTGAAGATTCCTTTCCATTTTGGAAAGTATCAATTGAAGTGGGACGGACCAAAAAGAAAATAAGTATCAATTGAAGTGGGACAGAGGGAGTATAATATTATTAAAGTAGGTGTTGTGAGTGAGTAGGAGAGAGAAAGTGGGGTAGAGAATAGTAAGTGGATAGTTGTTGTGAGTATGACAAGTGAGTCTCATGAATAAAGAAGTATTAAAAAGTTTCCTTTTAAGAAAAATGAAACTTTAAAGTGGGACGCCCAAATAGCAAAATGGGTAAAATTTTAGGGGACGGAGGGAGTATGTTTTATTATTGTTAATGCATATTTTTGTTAGTGTAAGTGTATGTATTATTTACTGTTAATGCATGTAAATGCATGTGTTAAAGAGTTAAAATGCTTATATAAAATATATAAAAGAGTGTTAGTATCTACTATATATAATAGCAAAAGTTTTTCAAGCTCCTAAAAAATTCCAAGTGGCACAATATCATTGGTCAATCTTTCTCTCATCCACCAATCACAATCATTCATTTGAAATTCAATATGTAAATGATTCTAATTTCAAATGCTATTGTCCGTCCCTCTCTTTTTCTATTATATATTTTCATTTCTTTAAAAAATATTAACTTTTTTTATTTAACTTTTTATAAAAAAATATCCCTACTAAATAACATCTCAAATCTACTATATATAATAGCATAAGTTTTTCATGCTCCTAGAAAACTCCAAGTGGCACAATATCATTCGCCAATCTTTCCCTCATCCACCAATCACAATCATCCATTTAAAATTCAATATGTTAATGATTCTAATTTCAAATTTAAAATATCAACAAATAGTTTTATTTATTCAAAAATAAAATAAAAAAGTAAATGTTATTGTCCGTCCCTCTTTTTTTCTATTATATACTTTTATTTCTTAAAAAAATATTAACCTTTTTAAATAACTTTTTATAAAAAATATCCCTACTAAATAACATCTCGAATCTACTATATATAATAGCAAAAGTTTTTCAATCTCCTAAAAAACTCCAAGTGGCACAATATCATTGGCCAATCTTTCCCTCATCAACCAATCACAATCATTCATTTGAAATTCAATATGTAAATGATTCTAATTTCAAATTTAAAATATCATATCAAATAGTTTTATTTATTCAAAAATAAATTTAAAAAAATTAAAAAAATAAATGCTATTATCTGTCCCTCTTTTTTTCTATTATATATTTTCATTTCTTTAAAAAATATTAACTTTTTTGATATAAATTTTTATAAAAAATATCCCTACTAAATAACATCTCAAATCTACTATATATAATAGCAAAAAAATTTCAATCTCCCAAAAAAACTCCAAGTGGCACAATATCATTGGCCAATCTTTCCCTCATCCACCAATCACAATCATCCATTTGAAATTAAATATGTAAATGATTCTAATTTCAATTTTAATACATCATATCAAATAGTTTTATTTATTCAAAAATAAATTAAAAAAGTAAATGTTATTATCCGTCCCTCTTTATTTCTATTTTATACTTTCATTTTTTTTAAATATTAAATTTTTATAATAAAAAAAATCCCTACTAAATAACATCTCAAATCTACTATATATAATAGCAAATGTTTTTCAAGCTCCTAGAAAACTCCAAAAAGCACAATATCATTGATCAATTTTTCCCTCATCCACCAATCACAATCATCCATTTGAAATTCAATATGTAAATGATTCTAATTTCAAATTTAAAATATCATATCAAATAGTTTTATTTATTCAAAAAAAAATTTAAAAAAATAAATGCTATTGTCCGTACCTCTTTTTTTCTATTATATATTTTCATTTCTTTAAAAAATATTAACTTTTTTGATAAAACTTTTTATAAAAAATATCCCTACTAAATAACATCTCAAATCTACTATATATAATAGCAAAAGTTTTTCAATCTCCAAAAAAAACTCCAAGTGGCAGAATATCATTGGCCAATCTTTCCCTCATCCACCAATCACAATCATCCATTTGAAATTAAATATGTAAATGATTCTAATTTCAATTTTAATACATCATATCAAATAGTTTTATTTATTCAAAAATAAATTAAAAAAAGTGAATGTTATTATCCGTCCCTCTTTTTTTCTATTTTATACTTTTGATTTTTTTTATATATTAACTTTTTATAAAAAAAAAAATCCCTACTAAATAACATCTCAAATCTACTATATATAATAGCAAATGTTTTTCAAGCTCCTAGAAAACTCCTAAAAGCACAATATCATTGACCAATTTTTCCCTCATCCACCAATCACAATCATCCATTTGAAATTCAATATGTAAATGATTCTAATTTCAAATTTGAAATATCATATTAAATAGTTTTATTTATTCAAAAATAAATTTTAAAAAATTAAAAAAAATAAATGCTATTGTCCGTCCCTCTTTTTTCTATTATATATTTTCATTTCTTTAAAAAATATTAACTTATTTGATATAACTTTTTATAAAAAATATCCCTACTAAATAACATCTCAAATCTACTATATATAATAGCAAAAGTTTTTCAAGCTCCTAAAAATCTCCAAGTGGCACAATATCATTGGCCAATCGTTCCCTCATCCACCAATCACAATCATCCATTTGAAATTCAATATGTAAATGATTCTAATTTCAATTTTAATACATCATATCAAATAGTTTTATTTATACAAAAATAAATTAAAAAAGTAAATGTTATTATCCGTCCCTCTTTTTTTCTATTTTATACTTTCATTTTTTTAAAAATATTAACTTTTTATAAAAAAAAAAATCCCTACTAAATAACATCTCAAATCTACTATATATAATAGCAAATGTTTTTCAAGCTCCTAGAAAACTCCAAGTGGCACAATATCATTAGCCAATTTTTCCCTCATCCACCAATCACAATCATTCATTTGAAATTCAATATGTAAATGATTCTAATTTCAAATTTAAAATATCATATCAAATAGTTTTATTTATTCTAAAATAAATTTAAAAAAATTAAAAAAATAAATGCTATTGTCCGTCTCTTTTTTTTTCTATTATATATTTTCATTTCTTTAAAAAATATTAACTTTTTTGATATAACTTTTTATAAAAAATATCCCTACTAAATAACATCTCAAATCTACTATATATAATAGCAAAAAATTTTCAATCTCCCAAAAAAACTCCAAGTGGCACAATATCATTGGCCAATCTTTCCCTCATCCACCAATCACAATCATCCATTTGAAATTAAATATGTAAATGATTCTAATTTCAATTTTAATACATCATATCAAATAGTTTTATTTATTCAAAAATAAATTAAAAAAGTAAATGTTATTATCCGTCCCTCTTTTTTTCTATTTTATACTTTCATTTTTTTTAAAATATTAACTTTTTATATAAAAAAAATCCCTACTAAATAACATCTCAAATCTACTATATATAATAGCAAAATTTTTTCAAGCTCCTAGAAAACTCCAAAAAGCACAATATCATTGACCAATTTTTCCCTCATCCACCAATCACAATCATCCATTTGAAATTCAATATGTAAATGATTCTAATTTCAAATTTGAAATATCATGTTAAATAGTTTTATTTATTCAAAAATAAATTTAAAAAATTAAAAAAATAAATGCTATTGTCCGTCCCTCTTTTTTTCTATTATATATTTTCATTTCTTTAAAAAATATTAACTTATTTGATATAACTTTTTATAAAAAATATCCCTACTAAATAACATCTCAAATCTACTATATATAATAGCAAAAGTTTTTCAAGCTCCTAAAAAACTCCAAGTGGCACAATATCATTGGCCAATCTTTCCCTCATCCACCAATCACAATCATCCATTTGAAATTCAATATGTAAATGATTCTAATTTCAAATTTAATACATCATATCAAATAGTTTTATTTATTAAAAAATAAATTAAAAAAGTTAATATTATTATCCGTCCCTATTTTTTTCTATTTTATACTTTCATTTTTTTAAAATATTAACTTTTTATAAAAAAAAATTCCCTAATAAATAACATCTCAAATCTACTATATATAATAGCAAATGTTTTTCAAGCTCCTAGAAAACTCCAAGTGTCACAATATCATTGGCCAATTTTTCCCTCATCCACCAATCTCAATCATCCATTTGAAATTTAATATGTAAATGATTCTAATTTCAATATGTAAATGATTCTAATTTCAAATTTGAAATATCATGTTAAATAGTTTTATTTATTCCAAACTAAATTAAAAAAATTAAAAAAATAAATGCTATTGTCCGTCCCTCTTTTTTTCTATTATATATTTTCATTTCTTTAAAAAATATTAACTTATTTGATATAACTTTTTATAAAAAATATCCCTACTAAATAACATCTCAAATCTACTATATATAATAGCAAAAGTTTTTCAAGCTCCTAAAAAACTCCAAGTGGCACAATATCATTGGCCAATCTTTCCCTCATCCACCAATCACAATCATCCATTTGAAATTCAATATGTAAATGATTCTAATTTCAATTTTAATACATCATATCAAATAGTTTTATTTATTAAAAAATAAATTAAAAAAGTAAATGTTATTATCCGTCCCTCTTTTTTTCTATTTTATACTTTCATTTTTTAAAAAAATATTAACTTTTTATATAAAAAAAATCCCTACTAAATAACATCCTAAATCTACTATATATAATAGCAAAAGTTTTTCAAGCTCCTAGAAACTCCAAAAGGCACAATATTATTGGCCAATTTTTCCCTCATCCACCAATCACAATCATCCATTTGAAATTCAATATGTAAATGATTCTAATTCCAAATTTGAAATATCATATTAAATAGTTTTATTTATTCAAAAAAAAATTAAAAAATAAATGCTATTGTCCGTCCCTCTTTTTTTCTATTATATATTTTCATTTCTTTAAAAAATATTAACTTATTTGATATAACTTTTTATAAAAAATTTCCCTACCAAATAACATCTCAAATCTACTATATATAATAGCAAAAGATTTTCAAGCTCCTAGAAAACTCCAAGTGGCACAATATCATTGGCCAATCTTTCCCTCCTCCACCAATCATAATCATCCATTTGAAATTCAATATGTAAATGATTCTAATTTCAAATTTAAAAAAATCCCTACTAAATAACATCTCAAATCTACTATATATAATAGCAAAAGTTTTTCAAGCTCCTAGAAAACTCCAAAAGGCACAATATTATTGGCCAATTTTTCCCTCATCCACCAATCTCAATCATCCATTTGAAATTCAATATGTAAATGATTCTAATTCCAAATTTGAAATATCATATTAAATAGTTTTATTTATTCAAAAAAAAATTAAAAAATAAATGCTATTGTCCGTCCCTCTTTTTTTCTATTATATATTTTCATTTCTTTAAAAAATATTAACTTATTTGATATAACTTTTTATAAAAAATTTCCCTACCAAATAACTTCTCAAATCTACTATATATAATAGCAAAAGTTTTTCAAGCTCCTAGAAAACTCCAAGTGGCACAATATCATTGGCCAATCTTTCCCTCCTCCACCAATCATAATCATCCATTTGAAATTCAATATGTAAATGATTCTAATTTCAAATTTAAAATATCATATCAAATAGTTTTATTTATTCAATTTTTTTTTTAAAAAAAATTATAAAAGTAAATGATATTGTCCGTCCCTCTTTTTTTCTATTATATACTTTCATTTCTTTAAAAAATATTAACTTTTTTGATATAACTTTTTATAAAAAATTTCCCTACTAAATAACATCTCAAATCTACTATATATAAATTCAAAAGTTTTTCAAGCTTCAAGAAAACTCCAAGTGGCACAATATCATTGCCAATCTTTCCCTCATCCACCAATCACAATCATCCAATTGAAATTCAATATGTAAATGATTCTAATTTCAAATTTAAAATTATAGGTCCACTCCGTCAAGATAATACTCCCTCCGTCAATAAAAATTTAGTGGCCAATTTTTTCTGTATTCCTGAGTTTATCGTATAAAAAATATTTATTTTTTTTTTTAATTGGCTAAAGCAAGTTAGAGAAAGCTTAGGGCAGAATTGTAAAATTATTGTTTGACATTTGAAATTAAAATTTAATCAAATATCTAAAATGAATCGAAATCCACATATTGAAAGGAAAGTGCATAATTTAAGGAAATTATATTAGACTAAATAATTAAGTACCAACTCAAAAATTAGGTTGAAAGAAAAGTGTATCATTGAAAGAAATAGTTTGAATTCCTAAACACCGTCAAGTGCTCTGGAATACCTAATCACATACTGAAGCTAAAGATTGGATGTATCGTCATGTTGTTACGAAATATAGATCAAGCTTCAATTCAGAATTGTGTAACGGTACAATATTGATCGTTACAAATTTACGTACACAGATCTATTTTGTTAGTATATAATTATACATTTATACAATTAATTATTTGATTATTTGACATAAAACATACTGTTATTTTAATATATATATATATATATATATATATATATATATATATATATATATATATATATATATATATATAGGCAAGCACGTTGTCGAGGCAGTAATGTTGTCCGGAAAAAATGTTGGTAAGAATGTGTTGATACCGAGGATGATTATTTCACCTTCTGATACAACAAAATTTCCGGTTAGGTTTCAACAGAGACAATTCCCACTGACCGTTTCTTTTGCAATGACGATAGATAAAAGTCAGCCACCACTCGCTCATGTTGGTCTTTTTCTTTCAAGACCAGTATTTAGTCATGGACAATTAAATGTTGCTTTTTCTAGAGTAACTACAAGGAAATGATTTAAAATGCTTATATGTAATAGTCATGAACAATCAGATGACACGACTGCAAATATTGTGTACAAAGAAGTTTTTGACAAGTTGTAATATATTACATAAAATGATCTTATTAATTTTTTGAATTGTATTTATATTTAACTTTTACCTCAGTGTTTTATTCCCCGTCGGGGACCGACGGGTTACTCACTAGTTACTGTTAATAGTGATAGTGATGGTATTAAAAAGTATTAGGTTGTGTTAATAAGTTTCAGTTCTTTATATAAATGTCACCCACGTTAATTTTAAAACAAGTGTCATTTATAAAATGTCAATGTGCATTTTAAATGAAATTTTATTCATTTACAAAAATTTCACTATACATTTTAAAAACACGTTTTTTTTACTTAGATTTTCAAGATATCATGTGGGATGGTAAAACATTGCTTCAATAAATAAATTAAAAAGGGCAATACTAGCGACACAAAAGAAGATTACAATTTTTTTTGTTGCATCAATTTGAATCTGCCACACTATAATTAAAAGCGTCCACACAATTATAATACCTCATTTTGATAACCGATTTTTTGATTTTTTTTAGTAAGTTCAGTATTGACCAATTAAAAATAAATAAAAATAGAAGAAGAAATGTTTTTTTCTCATTTATTCCTTTTTAAAAAACAATTTCTCTAAATGACAAGCTTTGAAAAATATATGTTAAAATAATCATGTAAATTCACTAAACTTGATTATTTTTGCAAATAATTTTTAAAATTTTTCATTTTTAAAAATAATTAAATGAGAAAAAAATTAGAAGAAAGCCTAATGAAACCACTCTTGTTATGCCACGTTATGCAAGTTAAATGCAAACTCTCAACCATGCGAAGGGGACCCACAGAAATTGAATGCCACAGTCCAACATTTCCTTCTCCCTCCACCCATACACACACCCATACACACACACTTCACAGTCACCAAAAAAAAAGGTTTATTGATCAGCATTCAAAAGTGGTGGTTGGGTAGTACCGACTCAAGTAATAACATCATTCAAACTTCACTTTTAATCTCATCATATAATTCTTGCCTCATTTGTGATTAACACAATCTTTCTTTGACCCTTTTATACAATTTCAGCTAAAAGCTGAAAATTAAAGAAAAACAAACAATTTGGATTCCTTCCTTCCCAAAATGATGGAGATTGAAGTGGGTAGTGGCAGTGGTGGTGGTTTTGAGGCGGATCTGGAGGAGGGTGGTGAAGAATGGAACGGCGACGACGAAAGTAGTGAAGAGCAGCGGCCGGCGGCGTACTTGGTGTGGCAAGATCTGACGGTGGTGATACCGAATTTCGGACATGGGGCGACCAAGAGGTTGCTACGTGGGCTAAGTGGGTTTGCTGAGCCTGGGAGAATTATGGCGATTATGGGTCCTTCTGGTTCTGGCAAATCTACTCTTCTTGATTCCTTAGCAGGTTTCTCTCAATCACTCAGTTTGTGTGTGTTTCCATTTAATTTGGTCATTTTCTTGACAAGTTATTCTGTCCCAAAAAGATAGTTCTATTCTAGTATTTGATTTTTGTATGGTCTAACATAAATTTTGGAATTCTAACACGGTAGAATGATTAGATTGAAATTAATATTTAGTTAAAGTTCGCTTGGGTTAGATTATCGATCATTTTCTCGGGACGGAGGGAGTACTAATAATGATGTAAAAGTCAATATTAGGGATGATATTGAAGCCAAAGATCACTAACTCAAGCGACATCCGATATTCTTTTCCATATGAAATGAAAGGTTCGGGGTTATCAGTCTCCACCAAATGCACTTTCAAGTGTCACTCTTGTAATATATTAAGTCATTCATTAATTAAAATTAAAACAATTAAAAAAGGGATGAAATTGAAAACAAAATAGTTTAGAGATGATTTCAAAAAAATGTTCAAATGTCAAGAACCAAAGGGTGTTTCTGCCGAAGATGGAGATTATAAATTTTGTAAAAGTATATGAGTCTATTTTACTCAGACGAAAACGGTAACAGTTTGTTTGAAATGTACAAAGGTTTCTTCAGAAAGTACACGAAAGAGACTAGCTGATTACACTAGCCCAAAAAGCTGGTATAATGCTATTGCTAGCCGATAGGTGATGCCTCGTACCATGCCACCCTTATGGCGGGGCATTGCCGTTGAACCTAATTGTATACCAAGAACTTTTCTTGATGTGCCCAATAACTTACTCGATCAAAGCGGATAGTTCTATTTTGATTAGGTAATAATTTCGTGTATCAAGTATAAATTAAGTGCAACTGCGCTTTTGTCTTACGTATTTCATGAAGTTAAGAACAAATTCTAGCAGTTCCTAGTAGAATTGAGCTTTATTTGTCAGTAGTGACTCAGTCATTTAGAAGGTAAGTCTAGCAGTAGATTTGCGACTTCGCAATCCCTGAGGCCTAAAGTTTGATCAGTGTCACATTATCTATGTATGATTTTTTTGTCACTGTTATTTCTATTCTCACGCTTAGTAATTGCTGGACTACCTACAGGTAGATTATCACGGAATGTGGTCATGACTGGTAATATTATTCTCAATGGCAAGAAGAAGAGACTAAGCTATGGTGGTGTGGTAAGCAACACTTTGATCATATAATCTGTGTGCATTTCAATATTTATCTTCATTTCAGTCCTGGCTCCAAAAATTATGTCAGAAATTAGGCAAAATCAGAAACCCTTTGATTCCTATGAAATATAGGTATTAGATGAACTAAATTTTTGAAATGGTCGTAATTTACAGGCTTATGTTACACAAGAGGATGTGTTGTTGGGAACCCTGACAGTTAGAGAAACAATCACATTCTCAGCTCATTTAAGGCTCCCAACCAACTTAACTAAAGAAGAGGTTAATGAAGCAATAGAGGGAACAATTCAAGAAATGGGTCTTCAAGATTGTGCTGATCGGCTTATTGGAAACTGGCATTTGAGGGGAATAAGTGGCGGGGAGAAAAAGAGATTAAGTATTGCACTTGAAATTCTTGTAAGACCCCGTCTCTTGTTTCTTGATGAACCCACAAGTGGCCTCGATAGTGCTGCAGCTTTCTTTGTGATCCAAGCTTTAAAAAGTGTTGCTCGTGATGGAAGAACTGTGATTTCTTCAGTTCATCAGCCTAGTAGTGAAGTTTTTGCTTTGTTTGATGATCTTTTTCTGCTATCGGGAGGTGAAACTGTTTATTTTGGAGAAGCAAAACAGGGTATCAAGGTATGTGAATATAATACTTCCTCTATCCAATAATATATGTCGCCTTTGATTTGTCAAACGGTTTTAAGGAATGTGCTCTACTTGTTTGTACATCACTTATACCATGGTAATATTACACATACTATTTCCTAACGTAGAAATGCGACATTTTTTTTTTTTGGGACGGACCAAAAGGAAAAGTACATGGGACGGAGAGACTATCATCTTGTCAAAAAGTTCGACTGTAAAACATCATCTAATTTCTAGTCTTGTTTACAGTTCTTTGCTGAAGCAGGGTTTCCATGTCCTACAAAAAGAAATCCTTCTGACCACTTCCTACGCTGTATAAATTCAGATTTTGACAGAGTAACTGCGACTTTAAAAGGATCACAGAGACTTCGTGTACGTATTCATGTTATTCAACTTTTGTCTATTTGCTTTTATTAGCACATCATTTTTGGTGTTCGATGTCTCCATCATATGGAATGATCCGATTCATTTGTTTCCTTCCACTCATCGTTTCATAATTGCAGGAAGAAGAAAACACATCAGATCCATTTACGAGATTAGCAACAGCAGATATTAAAGCAATGCTTGTGGAGAAATACAAGGGATCAGAGTATTCAGCAAAGGCCAGATCCAGGCTTAAAGAACTCGCAATCATAGTAAGATCATTTAATTATAAGAATTAACATGATGTAAAAATCCTTATTCTGGAGAGAAATTTATAGAAGAGTTCATAACTTGCAGCAAGGGCCTGATATTAAAGCGAAAGGTGGGAACCAAGTAGGATGGTGGAAGCAACTCGTGACATTGACACATCGATCTTTCATAAACATGTCGAGAGATGTCGGATATTACTGGCTGAGAATAATTATTTACTTGGTCGTATCAGTATGTGTGGGCTCCATCTACTTTGATGTCGGCACCAGCTACACAGCAATCTTAGCTCGTGGCGCTTGTGGTGGTTTTATAACAGGTTTTATGACCTTCATGTCTATTGGAGGCTTCCCATCCTTCATTGAAGAAATGAAGGTAAGTACTAAACTATGTTATATCATTTCATTTTGTTGCTTTTTCTCTCTCTCTCTCGCTCTATATATACTCCATCCGTCCCATTTGAAACTACGCTCTTTGAGTTGGGCACTTGAGTAGGTGTTGAGAGTATGAAAATTGAGGTAGGAGAGAGAAAGTGTGGTAGGAAATAGCAAGTGGAAAGTTGTTGTGAGTGTGAAAGTGGGTCCCATTAATTAAAGAAGTATCATAACTTTCCAAAATGTAAAGTGTGTAGTTTCAAGTGGGACAACCTTTTGGGTAAAAAGTGTAGTTCCAAACAGGACGGAGGGAGTATATATGTGTGTGAGTGTGTATTGTATATATATGTATGGAATTGTTGATTGATATTGTCTTGTTTCTTGAAGATTTTCTATCGGGAAAGGCTCAATGGGTACTATGGAGTTGCTGTGTTCATCCTATCAAACTTTCTGTCATCTTTCCCATTTTTGGTGGCAGTTTCTCTGGTCACGGGGACCATCACTTACAATATGGTCAAATTCCGTCCCGGATTTTCCCATTATGCTTATTTTTGTCTTAATATCTTCGCCTCCATCACTGTCGTAGAGAGCTGCATGATGATTGTGTCCTCATTAGTCCCCAATTTCTTGATGGGAATTATAACCGGAGCTGGAGTTATCGTAAGAACTATACTCGGATATTATTTAAATGCACTTATTTTTCATATCCTTTTACTTATAACGGGTTTGAAATACGCAGGGCATCATGATGATGACCTCAGGATTCTTCCGTTTGCTACCTGATCTTCCTAAGCCTTTCTGGCGCTACCCAATTTCGTACATAACTTACGGATCATGGTCCCTACAGGTTTGTCTAAGAAAGAAATTTTGTCCCGAATTTTCCCAAAATATGCCCTTAATGAAGTTGATAAATGTTCGAAAATTCACATATTTTGAAAAAAATGGAAATACAGGGGGCCTACAAGAATGACATGCTTGGGCTCGTATTTGATCCTCTACAACCTGGAGACCCAAAGTTGACAGGAGAGGAAGTTATAAAGAACATGTTCAAGTTAAAGTTGGATCATTCGAAATGGTGGGACCTATTTGCTATATTCGCCATTCTCATCTTATACAGAACCCTCTTCTTCGTGATTCTCAAGTCAAAGGAAAAAGTGTCCCCTTTTTTCCAGTCACTTTACGCCAAGAGAGCCCTTTATGAACTCAATAGGCGGCCTTCATTTAAGAGGAAGCCATCATACTCTTCAAAGAGGCACCAAAATCTCCATCCTTTGTCTTCGCAAGAGGGTCTTAACTCCCCCATCCCCTAAAACCTTGCGCACCAAAACAAGCCAAGGGAGGTACAAACAAACTACTTTACTAAATTTCTTTCGAAAATAAAAATGGTGAGAAGGCGGAAAGACAATTTTATTTTCTGCTGCAAACGGCCATGTATTGATCGATGTTCAGCGTTACTGGAATTGTAGCCTTTCTGTATAATGTTTGAGAGAAAAGTTAGTGTAACTGATACACGTTTTTAACTACCCTTTTCTGTAATAGTGAATCAAGAAGTACATACAATACTTTCACTTTTTTTATATAAAAGGGCTGAGCTACAGCTTGTTGGGATTTTGGATGGTTGACATTGTAACAAAGTATTTCGGTTTTACGATGTCACTTATAGGTTGCATGTATGTTTAGGAACCATATTGAATATCGCGTTGAGGCGAGATAGTTGGCATTAGGGCATAAGTTAGATAGTCGGGAAATGATCCTTAACTTAGGTGGGTAGTGCTACTTTTCCCGGGTCGAAATATGGTTTTCAAATTAAGTTCTGAATTAGTGGATGCTTTCCAAAGGGCGTGGCAATGCCAAAAGGGAAGAGGCAAATCAATAGTGGGATGGATTTATGTTGTTATTGCTAGAAAGGTGCCTACACAGAACACTGATGCTTGACTAAGCAGAGGAATGTTTGATATTTGTTACTCATTATGTCACTAAATAAATGTAAAAAAAAAAAAAATCAAAATTTGATTTTTATCAAGAGCAAATTTGAAAAAAAAAAAAAAATCGATGTTTATTTTAATTAAAAGCAAATTAATTTTTTTTTTTTAAACATAGAACAAAGGGAGTAATATTTGGTAGCAATGGACATTTTAAAGAGAGATTATCCAATGAACTAGGGAGGTTAGCAATTTGTTAGCGATACTGATTTTGGTAAACTTGATTATACTTTAACTACTTAATTTAAATAAAAAAAAAAAAATACCATAACGAATATCAAAAAATTGTTAAAGAGTAATATTAATTGTGATACAATAACATTTTTAAATGATTATTTTTTCTTCAAATTACTTGAAGTTGGACACAACACAACTTTGGCCAAATGAGATTAAGAGGGTCAGCCTAGAGTAGGGGTGGGAGTCTTTTATACGAATATGGTTATATACATGGAAGTTAAATACAGGAAACTATGTAAATTATCAAAATACCCATTTATATATTTTTTTTTTTTTTTTAATTTCTGTCTTTCCATCTTTCCCTCAACATATGACGAAGAAGATGAGAAAAGGCAAGAAAGCCCGCCAACCATTGGCTTCTACGGCGGCGAACCGACGGTGGACGGCGACGGAACAACAGATCGACTGCTCAAATCAAAGTCGGATACACTGCTCGGATACAATCCTATTGTCGAAACCGTCATGATTAACAAATTGAGATCTGAAACCCTAGGTCACAATTTATATATACAAAATAAAATCGGATCAACCAAACACACAATTCGAAAATAAACAATTATGAGTGGGATTTTCAAAATAATTTCACTATATACAGAGGAATTTATTGAGATTTTTATGAAAAATCGACGAAATTGAATTGGAAAACACTATTTCGTGTAAGTATACACGAGATATCATCTATCATCTCGTGTTTATATACACGAGATGATATATTACATCTCGTGTAAACTTACACGAGATGAAACATCAACTCATGAATTAGGGATTAGAAACAAGAATATACTTACCGGAGAAGAGATCGAGTTGGCGGCGATCAACGTCAAGGTCACGATTACCGCCATCATGAGTGTGTTGGGATTTTTATGTTAGGCTTCTTAAGGAAATAACAAAGAAGAAGAGAAAGATAATGGAAAAGATAACGGAAATTGAAAGAACAAACTTGATGTAGTCGAGTCTTGTGTTTAACACAATTTTCGTAAGAAGTATTTATCCCGCACTTGTATTTACGGTTGATGACAAACTTCTCGTGAGATGAAACGACTTCTAAATTGTTAATAGGAGCACACCAAATTAACAATTCTAACGAACAATTGAAAGTTTGAAACTTTGGACTTGAAGGAATTTTAATACATCAAGATGAAATGATTATGCAAGGTTAATCTATCTCAAATGTGTGTAGAGAGGCTAAAATGACTGAATGTGTAAATTGAAATTCGGAGGGGAAGTATATAAGGAGAGTCAAAAGGTTTTGTGTCTTTTCCTTTGAAAAGACATGATTTTTCGAACAGCAGTGAAGGGCACGAGTCGTGCTCCTTGGCACGAGTCGTGCCCACGACTCATTCCAAGGTCTCCACTCGTTCTGAGCAGATTTGAGCCAAATGTCCATTAAGGTCCATTCGTGCTCACGACTCGTGACCAGAGTCCCCACTCATTCTGATCAGCTGGGAGCAAAATCTCATCAGCCAAACCCACTGTTCAAATCCAATTAAATCCAAAAGATCTAATTGACCCTTTTAAACAACTCTCGTTAAGTTACAAAACTTTGTCATTAATTTCTCATTCACCCGGAAATGATTTTTGAGACAATAAATGAGATTCATAATCTACACTAAATGTAGAATACATTTTGTAACTTACTTCGTTAACAAATAACGAACTCCGTTGGAAGTTAACGAACTTCCGTTAGAAAGTTAGGTCAACGACAAGTCAAACTTAACTTTCGTTACCCATTTCCAACAATCCCCCACATGAATGACAATTAATGCATGTATGCAATTTCGTCCAAAAGTTCCGGCGAACCATTATTACATCGGGATAGATAGCTTATGGCTTTGAATCTCCCCTAGTGAAATATTATCGAATATACTAGCCATTTGATAGCGAGGCGCTTTGAACCAGTGACTGTATGATGTATATCAAGACAACAATACTCACATAATAATAGATCTAACAGTTATTGTTCTCAAGTTTTGTCCATTTCGACCCTGGACCGTATCTCATTCATAAGCGTTCATATTAGAAGCGGCCAAGTTACTTCTCACTTATATAGGTGATTCATACTATAAGGAGTATCCTGCACTACTCCACCCGTAGGTATAGGAATCATTAAAAGTTTTCTCAACTTATCCTCACCCTCTTTGCCAGGTGCTTATACTTGGATGTTCTGAGAATGAGTATTCAACATCTCCAGGTCATTCAACCGAGTTGTTGTTTCCAAGTGATTCTACTAAACTTATAGCTTGGTTGTCTCATTGAACCAAGGGCATGGGATCTCCAATTCTCAAGGTTGAGTGTCCACTATGAGTTCTTTTATTGTGGGTTTTAAGCCCATTCCCCTTAACAGTTTATACAGTTGATCTCTATTTATACCTTTTGTAAACGGATCCGCTATGTTATCATTTGACTTCACATAGTCAATTGTGATAACCCCATTCTTGATCAACTGTCTAATGGTATTATGTCTACGACGGATATGTCTAGACTTACCATTATACATACTGCTCTGTGCCCTTCCTATTGCTGATTGACTATCACAATGTATTAGTACAGCAGGCACAGGTTTATTCCAACAAGGAATATCCTCCAGGAAGTTCTTAAGCCATTCTGCTTCTTCTCCCGCTTTATCTAAAGCTATAAACTCAGATTCCATCGTGGATCTGGCTATACACGTTTGTTTGGAGGATTTCCATGACACTGCTCCTCCACCTATTGTGAAAACATATCCACTCGTGGATTTTGAGTCTTTTGTGTCCGATATCCAGTTTGCATCACAGTATCCTTCTAATACTGCTAGATATTTCTTATAAAGTATCCCATAATTCATAGTAATTCATAGTATACTTTAAATATCTCAATACTCTCATTAGTGATTTCCAATGATCTGTACTGGGATTACTCGTGAACCTGCTTAGTTTGCTCACTGAATATGCAATGTCTGGACGTGTACAATTCGTTAAGTACATCAGACTGCCGATTATTCTTGCATACTCCAACTGAGAAAATGGTTCCCCTCTGTTCTTTGCTAAGTGTAGAGTTAAGTCTACCGGTGTCTTAGCCAGAGGGCTGTTAATGACATCGAATTTTCGAAGTACATTTTCCAGATAATGGGACTGTGACAGAACTATTCCTTCTGATGTTCTAGAAATCTTTATTCCTAATATAACATCATCTAATCCCATATCTTTCATGTCAAAGTGCTTCTTTAACAAGCCTTTGGTATTCATGATCAATTCATGAGTACTTCCCATTGTCAACATGTCATCTACGTAAAGACAGACTATTACAAATGATTCAGATGTTCCTTTGATATAGACACACTTGTCACATTCATTTATCTTGAATCCATTTGACAACATAGTTCGATCAAACTTCTCATGCCATTATTTAGGGGCTTATTTGAGTCCGTACAACGACTTTACAAGTTTACACACATTTTGCTCTTTACCTGAAACAACAAACCCTTCGGGTTGTTCCATGTAAATCTCTTCATCTAACTCTCCATTCAAGAAAGCTGTTTTCACATCCATCTGGTGTATCTCAAGATTATGCACGGCTGCAATAGCTATAAGAACACGTATGGATGTGATCCTTGTGACAGGAGAATATGAATCGAAGAAGTCATATCCCTCCTTTTGTCTAAACCCTTTGGCTACTAGTCGGGCTTTGTACTTATCGATAGATCCATCTGCCTTATACTTCATTTTAAGGATCCATTTGCAACCTAACGGTTTGCATCCTGGAGGAAGATCTACCAACTCCCAAGTATTATTAAGCATTATGGATTCTATCTCACTGTTAATAGCCTCTTTCCAGAACGTACTGTCCGGTCCAGATAACGCTTCTTTAACAGTAGCTGGTTCGTTTTCCAACATAAATGATAGAAAATCAGGACCAAAAGACTTTTTCACTCTTGCCCTTTTACTACGTCTAGGTTCTTCATCTTCTAATTGAGATGGATCGTTTGTAGATTCATATGTTCTCTTTTGAGAATTACCTTCTTTCCTATCCTTGGCAGGAAAGATATTTTCAAAGAATACTGCATTCCTTGATTCTATTGTCATTCCTGCATTCATATCAGAAATTTCTGACTTGTGCACTATGAATCGATAGGCACTACTGTTATTGGCATATCCAATAAAGATGCAGTCAACCGTCTTGGGACCGATCTTTACTTGCTTTGGCTTAGGTACTTCAACCTTAGCTAGACACCCCCACACTTTAAGGTATTTATAACATGGCCTACGGTTATGCCATAATTAATAGGGTGTTTTCTCAATACCTTTCTTGGGTATCTTATTAAGAATATAGTTAGAAGTGAGTATAGCTTCCCCCCACAAGTTGTCGGGTAAGCCTGAACTTATCAAAAATGTGTTCATCATCTCCTTGAGAGTACGATTTTTGCGTTCTGCAACTCCGTTAGACTGAGGGGTATATGGAGCCGTTGTTTGATGAATTATGCCGGATTCCCAACATAGTCCTTCAAACGGAGCTTCATATTCTCCTCCTCTATCACTTCTAATTTTCTTAATCTTTAAGTTAAGTTGATTCTCAACTTCTTTCATATAAGTCTCGAAAGCCCCTAAGGCTTCATCTTTACTTCTTAAGAGATAAACATAACAATACTTAGTGCAATCGTCTATGAATGTAATGAAGTACTTTTTACCTCCTCGAGTTTGCACAAGTTTTAAATCACATATGTCGGTGTGAATTAACTAGAGAGGAGTTGTGTTTCTTTGTATGGCATTAAATGACGACTTCGTCATTTTTGCCTCAACGCAAACTTCGCACTTATTAGTTGAATCAGATTTAGTCATTTGGATTAAATCTTGTTTCACTAATTTCTTAATAGTGTCGAAGTTTACATGACCTAATCTATCATGCCATAAACTAGGACTTTCCGACAAGTAAACATAAGAAACAACATTTTTATTCTTCGCACCTTGGCGGATAACATTCATTACATTCATCTTGAAAAGTCTCTTCTTGAGGTAACTCTTTCCAAGGAATAAACCATTCTTGGTTATTACAAACTTGTCAGATTCAAAAACTATTCTAAAACCGGCTTTACTCAACAAAGCACCGGAAATTAGATTCTTGCGGATGTCCGGAACATGCAGCACATCAAGCAAAGTCACTTCTTTTCCCGAGGTCATCTTCAATACAACATTTCCAACGCCTTGAACATCGGAAATTGTAGAATTTCCCATGAACAATTTCCTTCCGGAAATGGGAGTATAAGAAGAAAAACTCTCCTTATTAGCACAAATATGGCGGGTAGCCCCGGTATCTATCCACCATTCATTTGGATTGTCATCCAAGTTTGCCACGTTTGCCTCGAAGATCACCGCAGCAAAATCAAGATCCAAGTCATCCACATTGTTCGCCTCCTTCTTTGGGTGGCGACAATCCTTTGCTATATGGCCAGGCTTGCCACAATTATAGCATGCTCCTTTGAATTTCTTAGTTGTGGAGCCTTTGTTCTTCCCTTTTTTAGCATTCCCGAAATGCTTCCTTTTGGTGCCGCTAGTGCTTGCCTCGGCGAGATTGACTTTTGCCTCCATCTTGCCTTTGGTAGCCTTGGCTTCATTGTCTCGATTATTCTCTTCAATTTGAAGACGAACAACCAAGTCCTCCAAAGTCATCTCTTTGCGTTTATGCTTGAGATAATTTTTGAAGTCCTTCCATGAAGGCGGCAACTTCTCTACGATTGATGCCACTTTGAACGGATCATTCATTATCATTCCTTCGGCATCAAGACCATGCAATATAAGTTGGAACTCATCAACTTGAGTTGTTACCAACTTAGAATCCACCATTTTGAAGTCAAGATATTTGCCGACGACAAACTTCTTTGACCCGGCATCTTCAATCTTGTACTTCCTTTCCAAGGTATTCCATAATGCCTTGGCTAACTCGACGGTACTATACACATTATATAGTGCATCATCAAGTCCATTCAAAATGTAGTTTTTACACAAAAAATTACCATGGTCCCAAGCCTCTTTGGCCAAAAGCCTTTGAGGGTCGGGATCACCATTTGCAACAACCGGATCCTCTTTCAAGAACCGATGCAAACTTAGAGTGGTCAAGTAGAATAGCATCTTTTGTTGCCATCTCTTGATATCCACCCCGGTGAATTTTGGGGGTTTCTCACCATGAACCGAGTGAGACGGTGTAGAAGCGGGTGCAATATTCTTGAGCGTTGCATCGCCTAGAGGGGGAGTAAGCTCGGATGATTCGGAGGTGTCTTTCTCACTTGCCATTGTAGAAATGCCTTAAGAAACGTCAAATACTTCTTACGATTGTTGGGATTTTTATGTTAGACGTCTTAAGGAAATAACAAAGAAGAAGAGAAAGATAACGGAAAAGATAACGGAAATTGAAAGAACAAACTTGATGTAGTCGAGTCTTGTGTTTAACACAATTTCCGTAAGAAGTATTTGTCCCGCACTGGTGCTTACGGTTGATGACAAACTTCTCGTGAGATGAAACGACTTCTAAATTGTTAATAGGAGCACACCAAATTAACAATTCTAACGAACAATTGAAAGTTTGGAACTTTGGACTTGAAGAAATTTTAATGCATCAAGATGAAATGATTATGCAAGGTTAATCTGTCTCAAATGTGTGTAGAGAGGCTTAAATGACTGAATGTGTAAATTGAAATTCGGAGGGGAAGTATATAAGGAGAGTCAAAAGGTTTTGTGTCTTTTCCTTTGAAAAGACATGATTTTTCGAACAGCAGTGAAGGGCACGAGTCGTGCTCCTTGGCACGAGTCGTGCCCACGACTCGTTCCAAGGTCTCCACTCGTTCTGATCAGATTTGAGCCAAATGTCCATTAAGGTCCATTCGTGCTCACGACTCGTGACCAGAGTCCCCACTCGTTCTGATCAGTTGGGAGCAAAATCTCATCAGCCAAACCCACTGTTCAAATCCAATTAAATCCAAAAGATCTAATTGACCCTTTTAAACAACTCTCGTTAAGTTACAAAACTTTGTCATTAATTTCTCATTCACCCGGAAATGATTTTTGAGACAATAAATGAGATTCATAATCTACACTAAATATAGAATACATTTTGTAACTTACTTCGTTAACAAATAACGAACTCCGTTGGAAGTTAACGAACTTCCGTTAGAAAGTTAGGTCAACGACAAGTCAAACTTAACTTTCGTTACCCATTTCCAACAGAGTGGTGGTGCTGAACGAGCGCGTAGCGGAGGCGGAGCTGATAGGAACGCGAAGCTTATTGAGAAGTGATGAGTTGAATGAGCCGGCGGCTCGCCTGAGAGCCATGTCAAAGAGTAGCTTTGGAATTAGATCGGAAACGGTGGTTACAGAGGTTGCCGTCGTCGAGCTGTGTTTTGGAGAGAGATGAATTCCCTTGGAGAGAGATGAATTCTCGTGTATATGCACATGAGACATCTCGTGTGCATATACACGATATTTATTTCGTGTATATGTACACGAGACATCTCGTGTAGATTCACACGGGATAAGTGAGAACATCTCGTATATATACACACGAGACGGGCAAGGACAGGGTTGAAATTTTTCGTTCCCTGTATTTAGTATTTACCCTTTTATACCGACGGATATATTTATTATTCTTTTAATAAGATTTTATTGCGCTATAAAAAAATTTGTACATTGCCCCATATACAATAGTTTAAAGCATCATATTTCTAATGGATAACGGAAGCACAATCTTGGAATCCCGCCGCTGCAATGCCACCACAACATCCCATGCTCAACGAATGAGATGATTTTGAATTTGATTGGACTTACATTTTATCAAAACACAGGGAAGGAGGAGAGCTGCGTGACCGACCGAACACCGCTCACAGCGTGACCGACCGAACACCGCTCACAGCCACGCATCTGCAGGAGCGGTGCTTGATACACACATGAGTTGTAAGTATGAGAGTTAAGAGTGCTTATCGATCCAGACTCATTTATTTCATGTTGCACTTGGTTTGTATGTTTATGCCTTTTAAGGCAACACACCAAATAATATGGAATTTGAACCTTGAACTCTTTCGATGAGAACTAGGTCAAAGAAAAATAATAAAAACGAATTATTAATAAATGCCCGTTTCCTAAAACTAGTGAGTAACCCGTCGAAATTCGACGGGCATATTAAAGTTTATTATTACTTATTGCTATAATCTGTAATTTCATTAGGCCATATTGTTTTCGTTTATTTAAATGAAATTACAGAGTATATGGGATGGAGAGAGTATACCTCGTATTCATGTTGTCGTTTAGGATGCAAATGATGCTTATACCATGTTTTTCCTAAATGTTTTTGGCTTAGACCAGGGTGGTCATCATGCATAAGTAACTGCAGCAACAGCTTGTTCATTACAATATACTAAATGCTTTCAGAAAGATAGAAGGGAAAGAGAAGATGAAAACTTTGTGTATATTGGAACACAATTTGAAATGGTTTATATAGGACTAAGTTTTGAAAAGACATGTCTTTTCAAATTCGCATACGTATTTTCAACGCTTTATGACAGTTGAAACTGTTAATTCAAAAATCAAATCTTGGCATTATCCAGAACTTAAAATAATAATTTAAAATAATATTAAAAAATATTTTAATATTAATTTACAAAAATTAAATTAGTTGAGCACATCATTTGACTGCCAAGATTCGAGCTTTATGTTTATAAAAATCTGTGTCATGGGGCTATGCCCGATGACTTTTGTCCGTCTCGAAAAGAGCTTCGATTTGATATGCTGTGCGTTCCGTGGTTCATCTGGAATCAAAAGTTACGCCCTTCTTTTTAGCGCACACACCTAAACTTTACCAAAAACTCTTATTTCAAAAAACACTTTTAATTTTCATCTTTTACCACACAATTTTACACAAGTTCCAACATCTTTATCATCACCAAGTATCACTTAGTACACTTGATAGGAATTAGGAAATCATAAATACTCGTATCTTTTTGGTTGAGTATTTTATTAATCAAGCATTAAACAATCAAGAAGGCAGGCTCAAATGCCATACAAACCGAGTTAATATGCATTAGAAATTGGTTATAACATCTAACAACCCAATATACATTAAGGTTAGTAAACAACATTAAATGTTAGTAAATCACTGAAATTTCTATCCTAAGAATAATAGCTCGTTAGAAATTGAAATATCATTTAATTATTAATCACTATTGGAACTATGTAGCACAAATTTAATTTGACAAAAAAATGGATTTGAGAGAAAAAAGAAAGACAAACTTGGAAGAGGCAGATGCGTGAAAACGAATGCAAAAGAATGATAGATACAAATGAATGATAGTGATTTCTAGTTATAAAAAGAGATTAAGTTCTAGGACTATTACTTCCAAAAGACATTCATTAGATGACAATTTTCAAATTTTAAATTTAAACTATTTAAATATACTGATTTGATAAGATGAAAATAATAAATATAATCAGATAATATGATTTGGGAATCTTACTTAAAAAGACTTACAAAAATGATAATTTCAAAATTTTAAATTTAGCTAATAAAATATACTAATATGATAATCTGATATGGGGATAATGGATAATGATACTTCCTTTATCTCTAATTGAATAAACATTATTGTCTCAAAATAAATGTTCTTTTAAATTTTTTGATTTAATTTTTTTTCATAATTCATTATATGTTTAAAAATGTAAAATTTTGAAAATGAATTAAAAGAATGTTTATTATTTTTTCAAGATTAAAATTAAATTTTGTAAAATGATTATTAAATTTTGAAAAAAATCATTCATTTTAGGATGGAGAGAATAATACAATTTAAACAAATTAAATTTAATCCAATAAAATAAAATAAACTAATCTAATAATCTAAAATCTAATATGGGGGATAATGATAAGAGAAATCAGTGCATGCTCCAAGACAATATTTCTACTTTCTACCACCATCACATTCTTTCGGATGAAGTAGTTGAATCGTTGTAGTTTGAATTTATTACGTTTAAAAATATTTTGTTTGGATTTAAAAGCTAAAATTTGTGTTTAAATCAAAATCTAAAATAAAACTCTTCATTGAATGTGACACATGGCGGCTAATAATTGGTGAACATAGAGCTGACTTGAAATTCCACGTGGCGAGCTGTATGGTCTTGAAATGTTTCTGCTTTTATATATTATATAGATTGAATGACCATTATTGTCTCAAAATAAATGTTCTTTTAAATTTTTTGATTTAATTTTTTTTCATAATTCATTATATTTTTATAAATGTAAAATTTTGAAAAATGAATTAAAAGAATGTTTATTAGTTTTTCTAGATTAAAATTAAATTTTGTAAAATGATTATTAAATTTTGAAAAAAAATCATTCATTTTAGGATGGAGAGAATAATACAATTTAAACAAATTAAATTTAATCCAATAAAATAAAATAAACAAGTCTAATAATCTAAAATCTAATATGGGGAATAATGATAAGAGAAATCAGTGCATGCTCCAAGACAATATTTCTACTTTCTACCACCATCACATTCTTTTGGATGAAGTAGTCGAATCGCTGTAGTTTGAATTTATTACGTTTAAAAATATTTTGTTTGGATTTAAAAGCTAAAATTTGTGTTTAAATCAAAATCTAAAATAAAACTCTTCATTGAATGTGACACATGTCGGCTAATAATTGGTGAACATAGAGCTGACTTGGAATTTCACGTGGCGAGCTGTATGGTCTTGAAATGTTTCTGCTTTTATATACTCCCTCCGACCCATTACAAGCCACAAACTTTCCTTTTTGGGCGTCCCATTACAAACCACAAACTTCCTAAAATGAAAAAGAATCATTACTATTCCCTCCACTCATTCTCTCTCCTACATTATTTTAATACTCACAACACCATTATAATACATTATTTCCTCCACTCATTCTCTCTCCTATTTTACTTTTACACTCACACCATTTATATCATTATTTTTTCCTTATTCTACGCGTCTACAGTAATTTTCCTCCTTGTAATGGGACGGAGGGAGTATTATATAGATTGAATGACCATTATTGTCTCAAAATAAATGTTCTTTTAAATTTTTTGATTTAATTTTTTTTTCATAATTCATTATATTTTTACAAATGTAAAATTTTGAAAATGAATTAAATGAATGTTTATTATTTTTTCTAGATTAAAATTAAATTTTGTAAAATGATTATTAAATTTTGAAAAAAATCATTCATTTTAGGATGGAGAGAATAATACAATTTAAACAAATTAAATTTAATCCAATAAAATAAAATAAACTAATCTAATAATCTAAAATCTAATATGGGGGATAATGATAAGAGAAATCAGTGCATGCTCCAAGACAATATTTCTACTTTCTACCACCATCACATTCTTTCGGATGAAGTAGTTGAACCGCTGTAGTTTGAATTTATTACGTTTAAAAATATTTTGTTTGGATTTAAAAGCTAAAATTTATGTTTAAATCAAAATCTAAAATAAAACTCTTCATTGAATGTGACACATGGCGGCTAATAATTGGTGAACATGGGGACTTGGAATTCCACGTGGCGAAATTTGTATGGTCTTGAAATATTTCTGCTTTTATATATTATATAGATTGAATGACCATTATTGTCTCAAAATAAATGTTCTTTTAAAGTTTTTGATTTAATTTTTTTTCATAATTCATTATATTTTTACAAATGTAAAATTTTGAAAATGAATTAAAAGAATGTTTATTATTTTTTCTAGATTAAAATTAAATTTTGTAAAATGATTATTAAATTTTGAAAAAAATCATTCATTTTAGGATGGAGAGAATAATACAATTTAAACAAATTAAATTTAATCCAATAAAATAAAATAAACTAATCTAATAATCTAAAATCTAATATGCGGGATAATGATAAGAGAAATCAGTGAATGCTCCAAGACAATATTTCTACTTTCTACCATCCTCACATTCTTTCGGATGAAGTAGTTGAACCGCTGTAGTTTGAATTTATTACGTTTAAAAATATTTTGTTTGGATTTAAAAGCTAAAATTTGTGTTTAAATCAAAATCTAAAATAAAACTCTTCATTGAATGTGACACATGGCGGCTAATAATTGGTGAACATAGAGCTGACTTGAAATTTCACGTGGCGAGCTGTATGCTCTTGAAATGTTTCTGCTTTTATATATTATATAGATTGAATGATCATTATTGTCTCAAAATAAATGTTCTTTTAAATTTTTTGATTTAATTTTTTTTCATAATTCATTATATTTTTACAAATGTAAAATTTTGGAAATGAATTAAAAGAATGTTTATTATTTTTTCTAGATTAAACTTAAATTTTGTAAAATGATTATTAAATTTTGAAAAAAATCATTCATTTTAGGATGAAGAGAATAATACAATTTAAACAAATTAAATTTAATCCAATAAAATAAAATAAACTAATCTAATAATCTAAAATCTAATATGGGGAATAATGATAAGAGAAATCAGTGCATGGCTCCAAGACAATATTTCTACTTTCTACCACCATCACATTCTTTCGGATGAAGTAGTTGAACCGCTGTAATTTGAATTTATTACGTTTAAAAATATTTTGTTTGGATTTAAAAGCTAAAATTTGTGTTTAAATCAAAATCTAAAATAAAACTCTTCATTGAATGTGACACATGACGGCTAATAATTGGTGAACATAGAGCTGACTTGAAATTCCACGTGGCGAGTTGTATGGTCTTGAAATGTTTCTGCTTTTATATATTATATAGATGCTTATTTTTTTCTTAAAAATTAAATTAGATTCTGCATTTTACTATTAATAAATGTAGACGTTTTCTGAATGTTTTTTATTTATTCATAAAAACGACATTTCCTTAAATATAGGAAGTTGGGGACAATCTCCTATATTAACTACTAGTAAAAGCCCGTGTCCGAGGACAACTTTTTTTTTTAATATAAATAATTTTTTTTTAAGGGCAAAATGAGAAAGGGACAACTCAGTGAGGGTAAAATGGAAAATTTTGCATGTGGAACTGCTCATTGTACTGTTCACGGAGGGATTGTGATTTATACTATAGATTTGGAAATAGTTTAAATGCAACAAAATGTATAAACACTGAACAAAAACACAATCTTTAAAAATGTTGATAAGTCAAATGCGATATTTATTATGAAATAGAAGGTCTAAGATTATAAAAGTTTGGTTTCTGACTAAAAACTAAAAAGTATTTCTGCTATCAACTGGCTCATGATATCTCATCGTTTCGTTCCGGTCAACATCAACGTGACAGTAGCCAAAAATATAAAACTGTTACTTCCTGTCTGTGTCTGTGTCCGTCCCTAAATAAATTTACAAATAATTGCACTATAATTGTCATCAAAATCATAGCTATTCACTCAAATAACATCTTTTTCACTATGATTGTCTTCAAAATCTACAAGAGCTCTCCTAAACCTTAATTCCAGTTCCAAATCTTGTTGGTGATGGTGACCATTTTCTTGTGATGTGGAGAGAGAGAGAGAGAGAGAGAGAGAGAGAGAGAGATGTGATGTGGAGAGAGAGAGAGAGAGAGAGAGAGAGAGAGAGAGAGAGAGAGAGAGAGAGAGAGAGAGAGAGAGAGAGAGAGAGAGAGAGAGAGAGAGAGAGGGAGAGGGAGAGAGAGAGAGAGAGAGAGAGAGAGAGAGAGAGAGAGAGAGAGAGAGAGAGAGTTAACTAGATGATCATAGCTGGAAATCATAAAAATGAATCATCCCAAAAAAATAGAATATTGTACTCCCTAAATGAATGTCCCAAAAAAAAATAAAAAAAATTGTAATATCTAAATTTGAACAAGTTACTAAATCCTACCTAAAAAACCAAGTTCCAAGTCATTATGTTCTAAAATGCTTAAATGACAAAATGTCCAAAAATTGGGACAAAGTGATTGGAACTGAGGGTGTGTAAAATTGCATACAGATGATATGACTTGATCATGAAACAACAATTTAAAATAATAACAATGAATTTTAACTAAATTAATTTTTACTGATAATATTTATCTTCATGGAAATTTAAATATAGTGATGAATATTGTTTCTATTGGTTGGTGTATCAATAACCATTTTCAAAATAGTATGAGGATAATCAAATTTTCATAATTTTTTATTTTTTGTCAAAGTTCAACTAGTTGACCAAATGCGACGTTTATTACGTGAAAGCGGAAAGAGTATGTTTTATTATGCATCCATCCAAGTCAAAGCAAAGCACCAGGGCCTTATAACAGAATGCCAAAATCTACTCAACAGAGACATTGGGTAAAAAGGGGCATACCCCAAATTCACATAATTATCTCAGAATAAACATTAAACAAACAATCAAGTGCAGGCTATCTTGGACAGAATCCCTCACCAAATGGGTAGTAGTATCTTGTGTGGATAAATGCCCTAATTTATAGTCTTTGATGATTCTAAGAGCCCCTCTATGATCTTTTCTTTTTACTACAAACCCCATCCCCTTACAATTATTCCTGGATCCGCCACTGCTGCTGGTAGTGGTCGGCAGAAAGTAATGAAGGGAGGAACGGAAGATTTTGCTATGTTTTCAAGAGGTAGAAGAATACGAAGGATAAGATTATCGTTTCAAGCCATTTGATATTTGCTAATAGTCTTGTTTTATTCCTTTGATTTTGTCCAACAAAGTTAAATTTTTCCCTTAAGTAGATCCCAAAATGGGGTCTATTTTTTTTTTAAAAAAAGGTAAAGTATAAATAAGGGACTAATGTTTGAGGGGTCATTAGGAGAAAAGCGTCTTGTGTTTCAAAAATGGTCAGATATTTCAAAACTAGCAAATAAAGGTCAGATGCCCACAAATAGAGGTTATCTGACGGAAATGCTCGTCTTCTGCTCCTACGTTCTCAGATCCAATTCGAAGCCCCACCAAAATCAAGCCATGACCTCTCCAAACAGAACCCTAATCCTACTAACACTACACAATTCTGGCCAAAACACTACCGAATCCTCTATTAAAACATCATGCTCTAATGCACTAAGGATAGATCATAAGGGCAAACCTAATCCAATATGCAATGAAAAGGATAGCCCTATGTACTTTTTGCAAACCTTTAATCATAGTTGTTAAAAGCGAAAGGTGCAGGCGAGAGGCTTCTATAAAAGGTAAAATGTGAGGCAACATATATTAAACAAAGTTTAAAACATGTTATGCACAATAATTTTGCATTAAATAAATGTCTCAATTCCCCATGTAATATTAATTTATCACAATGCAAAAACCTCAAAAAGTATGAATTTTAAGATAAAAGACACATTAATTTAAACTCCTTTGTTCAAATCATAAACAAGTAGTAGTTTAAAAAAGTAAATAAATTCCAAACATGTTAGAAATGAGAAAAATATATGACGTTAAGTTATGTATAAGAAGGAAAAAATCAGAATAAATCAGTAAGAAGAAATAAAAAAATTGCAAATCTCAATTTAATAAATAATAAAGGGTAGTCTTGTTGCTGCAATTCTTTGCAGTCATTTGTTGTTTGTCGCTTTTTGTCGCACTTCTTTTCTTTCGGTCGCTAGACAGAAATTAGAGTTATTTTTCTTTCTTCTACATGCTACAAGCAATCTCTACGCCAGTTTTGCCGAAAAAAAAAAGAGCAAAAACAATGATGTTTAACTTAAAACATTAAAACTATATTTACAAAAGGCCTATCGACATTTTTAAACCTCGTACTTTGCTTAAGTTTCGGTTTTAACCATCATTGTTATTTTTTAGCAATTTTAACTCTTGCACTTAAGATATGCACTCAATTTTCCCCGAAGTAGTGGAAATTAAAGCATTTATTTAGCAATTTTACCCCTCGTACTTTAGGCTTATGGTGGAAAATGAGTGTGTATTTAAAGTATAATGGTTAAAACTATTAAAAACAAACAACGATGGTTAAAACCGAAGTTTAAGCAAAGTACGAGGGTTTAAAATGTCGATTGGCCTTTACAAAACAAGCTAGTTTAACAATACATACACGCTTACTAAGCCTTTTGGCAAAGGCGGGCGCCTCACACCTCTAGTCATAACCAAGATAGGCGTCACCTGGGCCAAAATGGTGCGCAGTCGCCCGCCACACAAAAGGTTGTCGACCCCCAAGGGCGCCAGAAAGGTGGGGCGGGCGTTCGCCTTTCACATCTATGCCTTTCATTGGGAACGCTTTCACTAATAAAAAATATTTTTTGTGAACAAAGGATGTATGCAAATATACTTAGTTGGATAGGAAATCAATCACCCAATAATATGAAATATCTATCTATTTACATTAATGCAAAAGCAAATAAACTATGACATAGAAGGCCTTTTAAGGCAATTACAACATGATACAGATGGTAAACATCCTAAAGGACTAAAGTACCAAAATTCCTTAAAGATAAACGTTTTAAGTTTCGCAAAACCGACATATTGGCCACCGAACTTTGCCAAATTATTCATATAGGCCACTAATGTTTTAGAATATTCGGCCATTACCACCCAACTTTCCCGCATTAATCACATAGGCTACTAAAGTCCAAAATTATTCAATATTGTCACTCAACTTAGTAAAAGTAGGAAAACAATGCAAAAAATGCATTTTTGTTAACTTTTCCATTACGTTGATTTCAAAATCTCCTTTATATCCCCTCACGATAAAGTACCCATGAAATAAAATTTTAAAATTAAAATTTTTGGTTGAAATTTAAATTATCTATAATACTTGTGAAATATAATTTAAAATTTATAAGCATAATCATGTTCATGAAAACTGAACAAGAAAAAGTCAACAAAAACCGAAGAAATGAGAAAGTACAATTACAATTTAAAATTTGACTATGTATTATTTTTTTGTTTAATTTGAATTAATCATCATCAATAGGAAGCGAACAAAATTTATTATATACCTCTTACTTTTTAATTGTGTTTCTAATTGTAAAATTTTAGAAATACTATAATTAATGGGTATTATATAAATTTAAGCTACAACCAGCAGTTTAAAATTTAAAATTTCAATTCTAAAGAATATTATCTTTGGAAAATATAAATTTGAAATTGCAATTTAAAATTTTAAAACTGTAGGTTGCAGTTTTAAAATTACACTTCATAAGTACTATTAAAATTTAAAATTGCAACCAACAATTTTAATTTTTGTAATTTAGGGATAATGAAAATGAAAATGCATTTTTTCTTGGTCATTTGCATACATTTAATTAGTTGAGTGCAAGGTTATCATGGGATTTAAGTGACCTATGTGAATCATGTGTCAATTTGGGCCAAAATTGGTGAGAGTTGAATATTTTGGGATTTGGGTAACCAACATAGTTATTAAAGGCTCAAGGCGCAAAAGGTGGGCCCGGAGCTTAGGCGCAAGCCGCAAGGCGGGCGCGCGCCCGGGTAACGAAGGCCAGAAAATGCTTTAAAATACTAAAAATATATGTTCTAAGTCATAATAGAAACAAGCATAACAGAAACAAGCATAAATAGATGTTCAAACAAGCATAAATAGAAGTTCAAACGGAAATCTAAGTCTAAATCCTATAAAATGATAAGCAGTTATTGGTCATCCTAAGAACCCTTCATCCTTCCCAATCATCATCTTCATACACATCATCTTCTTCCACATACGTCTTCTCTTCTGCCTCTTCTTCAAATTCTTTCTCGTTCTCTGAATCCCCATCTTCATCTATTAGGAAAAGAGTACGACGATTAGCTGTAGAACGAGATAAACTTGAACCAATAGCTCACTTCCCTCTCGTAGTTCTCACTGTGGGAGTGGGAGTAGCACTTGAAGCTGCTTTTGCATTCAATCTAGTAAAATGATTTGGTTCTCCAACTCCGGCAGCTCTAGCAACAGTAGACCATGTCAATGAATCATCATCATCAAAGACTCGGTCTTGATCATCATCTTGATCCTCCGCAATTCCTGTCAACCACTCATTGCTCTCATCAATATCATCCAATAAGATGGGATCAATAGTGTCGACTACTCTTATTTATACATGTCGTGTATGGAATTAGATGCAAATTAGGGTTAATTTACTAGTAATTGACCGTCAATTATCTTCCTGGAGCCTAGGCACACCAAGGCGCAAATAAGCCCTCACCTTAGCAACAGCGCCCCGCCTGGCCCTATCAAGTCCCAGAAGATGCGCTTGTGTGAGCCTTGCGCCTAGGCGCGCTTTTGATAACTATGGACTAACCAATATGATTAATGTGTTACATTTGTGTGGCCCATATGTTAGTTTTGGTGTGTTTTAGGTTTCCAGAGTATGAGCAAATTGAGGTGTCCTCGAATGATGATGGGTTAGGGAGATCAGAGAATCGAATGGAGTATTTGGGAACATGAGAGTGGTCATCCACGACGTATAATCGTCATCCAAAGAAACCTTTATTTTTCCACGTATGATTCTCGTTAGTATTCATTAAGTTTAATTAACGATTATTAACTTTTTTGAATGTTGTTAAAGGGTTGAGCATAGTTATCAAAAGCGCGCTTAGGCGCAAGGCTCACACATGCGCATCTTCTGGGACTTGATAGGGCCAGGCGGGGCGCTGTTGCTAAGGCGAGGGCTTATTTGCGCCTTGGTGCACCTGGGCGAGGCCCGCGATGTGCACCTAGGCTCCAGGAAGGTAATTGACGGTCAATTACTAGTCAATTAACCCTAATTTGCGTACAATTCTATACACGGCCCGTATAAATAAGAGTAGTCGACACTATTGATCCCATCTTATTAGATGATATTGATGAGAGCAATGAGTGGTTGACAGGAATTGCGGAGGATCAGGATGATCAAGACCGAGTCTTTGATGATGATGATTCATTGACATGGTCTACTGTTGCTAGAGCTGCCGGAGTTGGAGAACCAAGTCATTTTACTAGATCGAATGCAAGAGCAGCTTCAAGTGCTACTCCCACTCCCACAGTGAGAACTACGAGAGGGAAGGGAGTTGTTGGTCCAAGTTCATCTCGTTCTACGGCTAATCGTCGTACTCTTCTCCTAATAGATGAAGAAGATGGAGATTCAGAGGACGAGAAAGAATTTGAAGAAGAGGCAGAAGACAAGACGTATGTGGAAGAAGATGATGTGTATGAAGATGATGATTGGGAAGGATGAAGGGTTCTTAGGATGACCAATAACTGCTTATCATTTTATAGGATTTAGACTTAGATTTCCGTTTGAACTTCTATTTATGCTTGTTTGAACTTCTATTTATGCTTGTTTGAACATCTATTTATGTTTGTTTCTTTTATGCTTGTTTCTATTATGACTTAAAACATATATTTTTAGTATTTTAAGGTATTTTCTGGGCTTCGTCACTCGGGCGCGCGCCCGCCTTGCACCTTGCGCCTAGGCTCCAGGCCCACCTTTTGCACCTTGAGCCTTTAATAACTATGGGGTTGAGTGATATTGAGTGCACACATAAAGTCTGAGCTTCATCAACTATAGTGGGTCAAAAAGGTGATGACCTCTTTTTTTACTCGTACAAATGGAGTATGAAAATTGCTGAACTTGGTGATTACAAATTTTCCACTTGAATTAATTAAATTTTCAGGGACTGGAAGCAGTCGCTTGCATTAATGCAGGGTAAGGTTTGCCTGCATTCACCCATGTGGTGTGAACCCTTCCCCGGATCCTCACTATGCGGGGATGTCTTGTGCACCGGACTGCCCTTTATTTTATTAATTAATTTTTCAGTTTTTATGATTTTCCCGTGTATTTATTTTTTTAAAGTTAGTCTTGTATATTCTTCAAGCAAAATAAACTAAAATCTTGTAATCACTCTTTGTAGTTTTTATATTTGAATGAATGAAAAAAATAAAGGAGCTAGTAGATACATATATGGATACATGGTGGCAGAGGCAGTCACGCACCATGCAAATCACCAAACTCCATGGCTGGTTAGAGAAACAAGAATCTGAGTTCTCTTCACAAGAAACATGGGTCTTTAACCACTTCACCAAATCTTTTGTGGTACTAACATACTGCATTGTTTCAACAACAAGAAAGATGTGTCCTTGAACACAACACTAACAAACATTTTAGTTGTACAACAAGTGATATTGATGCTTCCACAATTAGGGTAAAACTAGAGTACTCCATCCGCTTGAAATTGCATAACAAATAAAATAATGCATGATAAAGGATATAAGACCAAGTACCTTATCTACAGGCTTTCCCATTTCAGAGCATTGAAAATTCCTCATCGTCATATGATCATTCACCGGCATCCATAGTTTTTGTATCAAGCTCCTTTACAAGTTTCACCCTTGGGCACATTCTGGGTGGACCCCATAGATCACCTGCATTGAGAAGATAAGTCGTATTATATGAAACCCGATATGAAGCTGAACAACCTTTCTCACGCTCCAGATAATAGTAGAAAATACGGACACACTAAGAGTCCAACATTTCTCTGCAAATGGGTTAATGTCCGGCCATCACCCACTATAAACAGATAATGCGGAAAAAGAGAACCTAGAAAATAAAGGGTTGATTCCACTCCCCACCCCTGAAGTTTAATCCAATTTCAGTGCCCACCGTTTTCCTTCATATTTTCTACTTTCAATTATAACTGCATAGGGTAAGGCACTGGAATCAGGACAAACCTTAAGGTGGGCAATGAAATTAACCTGAAAATAAATAAAGTGGCCTTCACTACCAAAAACACTGACCAAAATGAAACCAGTATGACAGATGAATATAATGGTGACAGACGCGTAACTGTCAGTTGAAACAAATAGTTACAGTAATTGGTTGTCGATGCACGAAGTCTCTAAACTAAACAAGTCAAGTTATCCAGGTTTTTGCTCTTCAAAAGAATTGTTGATCTTACAACAGTCTGTCAATAGATTATGAAAGTTACAGTTGAATGAAACTTAAATAAAACCCCACTGGTGGAAATGAAATCGTTAATTGATGTATAATTAGTGTTTCTTTTCGTTGGACACACCATTTTCAACTTTGCTTTCAAAGCTACGATAAGGAACTTCAACCATCGGCTTTGGGAGAGGGCGCCCACCAAAGTCTTCAGGGAAGGCTTCGAACTCGGGGCCAAAATTGAACTTAACAACGCAGTTAGGTTGGTCGGGAAGAGTGTACATAGAAGCAGCCGGGTAGTAACGCCCACCAAACAGATCCTTGAAAGCAACCCCTTGACATATTCCATTTCTAAAGAAAGAAATCTCGCTTCCTGCACAGAGGAAACAAGAAATTATATATGAATGATCAATAAGCCTTTATCCATCAAAATTTGGAGAAGCATGATGAAATCATGTTTCCAGCGGAATGTTAATTCAACAAAACTACATTCTAGTAAACAGACACTCCTAAAAGAAAAGAAAAAAAAAAGGAAAAGGCACAAAATGGTGCAATTCTACTTTCAGTTCGAGTTACCAGCTATGGGTCTATGGCTGGCAGAATATATTGTATTTTTGCTCGGCATCGATTGACTATAACAATTTTTCTTACAACTGATTTGTTGTGAGTGCAAAAAGAGTCTTGGATAAACACATTTGCACACATTTGTATAGAGGTCAGAACCAACAAATCCATGGAAAATTGGGCACCCTGACACCCTTTGATGACTATATTGTTAATCCTAGAAAAATATTTCACCTGACACTAATTGAGAAAATGGCTTGTGTTCTGACTCCGCATTGGACTAAATGCATGTAGCCAACCCCCCGTATTGAGACAAAGGTGGAATTGAGTAAAGTACACTAATTAAGAATCAAAAAGTATGTAATCTAAGTCTTTTGAAACAAAAACAAGGGGATTGTACATCCATCAATACCCAACTCCATTACTTGTTTCCCAGTCTCCAACAATATCTCTCATAAAATAATTAAGGAGCGTTATACACTGTAATATAACAGTGCTAATTGCCTAATTCAATGTGTGAGCATTTAACCTATTCTTTCATTGATCACAGACTCCATTGACATGCTACCCTGATGTTAGTTAGCAACCAGATCAAGGGACTTAGAACAGGATTGTGGAAGCATGTTTTTCTTGAATTATGGACACTCTCTTCATTGGAGATTGTCACAATCTACTTAACTCTCTGCTTGTCCGACAAATTATAGAAATTGCAAGAAATACCTAAATAGAGTGAGCTGATAAAAAAAAATCAATCAATCTCTGATCACCGAAAAACTTCCCAGTGAGGGGATCATTCCTTTTGATAGGAAAACTGGTGCAAAACGACAGCAGGAAATAGGATTTGATCTTTTGTCTGTGGTTTGATTTGGGGGTAAAGGTTTCATGTTAGCCGATCCTAAATCATTTTGGGGCAAAGGCTTTGATGTTGTAGTTGTTGTGGGTTTGATTTGGGGGAAGAAGGGGAATAAAAATATTCGAGACTGCAAGGATTTAGAGTTTTAAAGAGGGTTGGCTTAAGGTGATTTGTGGTCAAAATAAAAAAGAATTTAAGTCTGGTCTAGGTAACAGAACTCGAGGGAAAGTAAATAGAGAAAGAGAGCAAGTACCGGATACGACAGAGACAGCATAAACCAAAAGATGGGCCTAGGCATTGCAGCTAGGATTCCGTAGTCATCATACCCAAAACATAGATGCATCACACATAAAAATAATACTCCCTCCGTCCCACCCGAAAAGGCACAAATTTCCATTTTGGGTGTCCCATTTAAAAGGCACACTCCCAAAATGGAAACTTTTTAATACTTCTTTATTTGTGGGACCCACTTATCATACTCACAATAACTATCCACTAACTATTCTCTACCCCACTTTCTCTTTCCTACATCACTTTTCATACTCACATCATTTACTCCACTATACACATTCCTTAATTCCCGTGCAAGGCCAAGTTTTTGCCTTTTCGGGTGGGACAGAGGGAGTAAACTTAAATATTTTCTGTACTCTCCTTTTTTTTTTTTTGATACCCAGGTTCCCAGCTTCGCCGGACTAATCCTGGGCCACCAGCTACCAGCCCCTCAGTATCCCGGCGGAGGTAAATCGCGGGATATGCCCGAGGCAGCCAGAGTGGCAGCACCCCTTATACTCCTGGCCCCAAGGGAACCCTCCTACAACCGCACGGATGTGCCCCGGGGGGCTCCTAAGGATCCTGAAACTCATAATATATTTTCCACAAATATGATTCCCAGGGAATCGAACTTATGACCTCCCAGAAGGGAGGCCGGTTAGCATACCACAAGACCAGGAGGCCTTAGGTATCTCCTTTTTTTTTTTATCTGAACCAGTATAGGGTACAAATATAATCAACACTTTGGGGCTAATTGGGCTGAAGCATTAACTAACTTGAGCCAAAACTAGAAATATAGAAGCCCACATCCCCCAAACTTTGATTCCAGCTCTAAAAGCAAAACTGGAATCCAACAATTGCAGTGCGAAGACAATATAAAACTGCCTTATCAGCTAACAGTTTTATTCTTATGACAGATTAACAGCATTTATTGAAGAATTCTCTAAGACAACAGGAGGAACAAAAAGATAGATATATCGACGACGACAAGACTCTTGGGACCATTTAAGTTCTAGAAACTCCTATACTCCAAACCGAACAGGACAACCCAAAAAAATGCATTCCTCCAATGCTTGTGTGGCTTCAACTCGTTGCATTACACACACATAGAGGAAGCGAGAAATTCATGGGATCAAATAGTCAACTAGGAATCCAATCTCTGTCCCTACTCAGTGGATGAAGAAACAAGTGAATGAACCAAAGATTTATAGGGATCAGATAGTCAGTATATACATATGTATTCAAAAACATACTCCCTCCGTCCCATAGAACCTTACCCACTTTGCCATTTAGGGCGTCCCACTTATAAGTCACACTTCCTAAAAAGGAAACTTTTTAATACTTCTTTATTCATGGGACCCACTTTTCATACTCACAACAACTATCCACTTACTATTCTCTACCCCACTTACTCTCTCCTACCCACTCACAACTCCTACTTTAATAACATTATTCCTTATTTTTCGCGCGGAACAGTAAGTGGGTAACATAATATGGGACGGAGGGAGTATACATATTTAGAACGCACAACTGAATGAACCTAATATTTTGCGATTTAATGAACAACACAATATAGGCAGTAAGTTTAGAATTCCATGTCCTTCATCCTACAAGATTTTAAAAGCTGAGTTTATTCTGAACCACAATATTCTTCTCATAATGTCAATAATCAATATTAATTTAGGGGATCTTTATCGTGTTATAAATACAGCATAATGTAGTAAATACAAGATAGAACTACATTATGTAGTATCTCAAAAAACGTATTACAGCGAACAAGAGTACTTATAGTCTCATCATTACGTCAATCTCAATTATCAAGATCTTCATGGAATTAGACATACAACATATGATGTGAATATAGTTAAAGAATGGGTGAAAAGTTGGAAATACCTATCTAATGTAAGTGAAGCCAGTCATTGAATGTGTACTCAGAAGAAATGCATTTTTGTATACAACTTGTTTATTCATGCATGCATGATAAAATTAGAACATTAAGGGAGTAACAAGGGTAATTTTGAAATGATACTCTGAGGGTAGTTCCTAAAGAACAAAATAGAACTCTTTGGGTGAAATGCATCGAGTACTTATATTAGCATCTGAATCACAAGGTTGGTTAATTGGTCAAGCAAGAAATGATACTCCAAGGGTAGTTTCTAAAACAGCAAAGAAATGTTTGCAAAGACTTGGCCATTTAAAGTACAAACCCATCCTTATTCAATCCTACAAAATCATATTATAGACAGAGCTTAAGACGATTTCCCAACAAGCTAAATTTCAAGCAAACAAAATAATATCAAAACTGTAAGAACATAGAGACAAACAAAAACTAACCCGGGACAACTTTGGGAGGATCTTCCTTTGCATCAGGTGCGCACATATACTTCTGCCCTTTAAAGAAAACTAACTGCGGTGGCTTAGGCTCATACAAACTCCCATCTGGCAAATTAATATAGAACCCAATCACATCCCCTTCAACATACCCTTCCTCCCCATACTTCTCCCTCAAAGCCTTATGTAGCTTACTCCCATCAATATCCCTATACCCAAAACTATTCCCATCATACCCAACAGGTGCCTGCAAATCCCCTTTCTCAGTTGACCACCCGAGTCGAGTATGCCCAGTCTCCCCTAATTTCACAACCTTAATTTCAAAATACCAAGCTCCCTCTGTTACCCCTCGAGTAGCCCTAACCATTCTGTACCCTTTACAACTGCCAGCACTCATTCTATCTTCACTTAATTCGACTTTCTCTGCCTTGTAGACCTTCGAAAGGCAGATTTTAGCATCCACATTATCATCATTCTTGTCAAGAAACCTAGGAATCGGAGATATCAAAACAGTGTCCTCTACCTTTTGAGCACTGGCATTAGGAGTATTACCCTTAGTTTTCTTTTTACCTTTTCGTGACACCGATTTTGTCCACACATTGTTATTTTTCCCTTTTCCCTTCTTCTTACTACTAGCAGACGCACTAGCCGGGGGTTTCCCCTTGGGAATAGTAGCTTCAACGGTCGCTGGTGACTCCGGTTCAGGCTTGACAAATTCCGGAGGTGACAGCGGCAATGCGGAGAGCTGTTTCTGCTTTTTAGCCGGCGGATTGTCGTTGTCGTCTAGCAACCCATCGTCTTCGGAAGTGGAGGATAGTTTTGCGAAATTGGGGGAGTCTTTGGGATCGAGGTCGGATAGGTCTTCGGAAGCCATTGGATCGTCTTTCAGGTCAATTACCGGTTCAATTTCGCTTTCCACGGTGGTGGTAATGGTGGTGACCGCGGCGGGAAGGGGTGGACCGGTGATGACATTTTCGGCGCTCTTAGTGGTGGTGGTGTTGGAGGAGGAGTTGTCGTCGTCGTTGTAGGTTGCTAGAAGGCTGTCCATAGTTGAGGAATTGTGGGAGAGTTCGTTAGGGTTTGTTAAAAAGTGACCGGCGGGAACGGATCACACCTGAACATAGAAGGAGAAGGACATGTGCAATGCTTTTATTCTTGCTGGATCTGATCTGACTGCCTATTGGGCCTGTGGTCTATATATAAGTGGGCTTTAGATTGGGCTCGACATTAAAGCCTTTCTTTAGATATTCACCAGCAGGAAATCCATGCGTGCGCGCGTGCACGGCGATTATATTTAGCCATATACGTGTATTGGAATAGTGAATTGAAAGACCAAATTGCGAATATTACTTAACCATTTTGAAACACTTCCTTAAACACAATATTCTTAAACACAATATTCCTAGTGAAAATAGTACTTGAACAACTCATCTTCAATACTCCCTCCGTCCCATATTACCTTACTCATTTTGCTATTTTGGGCATCCCACTTTAAAGTCACACTTTCCTAAAAAGAAATTTTTTTAATAATTCTTTATTCATGGGACCCACTTGTCATACTCACAACACTTTTCAAATTTACTATTCTCTCCACTCATTCTCTCTTCTCCCACTCACAACTCCTACTTTAATAACATAATATATATTCACTCCTTATTTTCCGTTCTCAACAGTAAACGGGTAAACTAATATGGGACGGAGGGAGTATTAGATATCACAATATAAAGGCCCTTCGGATTAGTTATTATTGTTAACGCCACGTAAAGTTATTCATTACTAAAGACTGGTTTCTTAAAAAAAAAGCACCCCAACTGTTGATAGAGCATGACCCTGACTCTTATTGATTGACATTGTGTACGATATCATAATTGAAAACTAACGACGTTTTAACATGAAATGAATTATGGAATCAAATGTAGTTAATGACATTCTCGAAATTAAAACTAGACTTCCATTGTGCTTGTTTGATAAAACTTCACCCTCCAACACATGATTTCTTATTCGCGTAATAATCAACCTGGTGCCATTATATAAACCAATGGACAGATCAATATTATGAATCAATATTACAGGAACCCCAACTTTTAAACACAATGCATGTTTAGAAAGACTAGATGAGCAAATATTGTTTAAAAACTCTGGTGTATAAATATCATTCATGAAATCATGAGATTGATCTGAACAGCTAGGCAAATCAGAAATCAAGTAAATTCTTCCTTAATTGTGGTTAATGGACATCACGTAATCATTTATCGAATCAACAACATCCAACACCAGGGTCAAAATAGCTCTTTCCTCAAAGTAAGATTTCTCCAAATCACAATAATGAACGTCTGGATATACCTTACATACCATATCGGCAATCGGATCATTCAATGTTTCAAGCAAATACTTTTCTAGAATTTCAACTGCCACCACACCATCATTAGGTTCATTAATCTTTCCATCTCCAATTCTGGCTATCCATTCAGCATATTCCTTAAACTCATCAAAAGTTGACATCGAATTAGTATTCTGTAACCTTATATTTTGAGTTAATCTCAAAACAGTTCAATGATACCACAAATAAGAAGAATTGATTGTCGCGTGCACGATATCTTGACGACTGCCTTTTGAAATAAATGATAGGATCAGTTGGAAATCTCCTCCAAATACAACCGTCTTCCCACCGAAAGGAAGTTCATTTCTTGATTTTTCAATATATTTCTCATACTTATATCCAACGTTTCAAAATAGTGTCGATGCATCATTGGAGCTTCATCCTAGATAATAAGCTTATATTTCAAAATCAATTCTGCCAATTGACTTCCTTACTTTATATTACACACAGAAGCATTGATGTTAAATGGAATTGAGAACCTGGAATGAGTCGCTCGTCCTCACGGCAAAAAAAGGGACGCAATACCACTGGATACAACATTTAAAACTATATGCCCATACGAACGAAGAGCAGCAGAAATAGTCTTTTATAAATAAGTTATCCCAGTCCCACCAGAGTCGTGGACGAAGAAAAGTTTACCAACTTCAGATGTAGCCGCTTCTAAAATTTGCTCATATGCAGCACGTTGCTCCGATTTTGATTTCGAAATCAGTAACTCGTGTTCCTTACCCAAACTTTTCCGATTATAATTCAACTCATCAAAAATTAAACGTTTACATCTGTTCTCATAATTACAATAATCGGCCAAGAAATTATTACTTTCGACTCGAAAGAAAATTTTAAAATATTTATAATTAGTTTTGATTTATCAATACTCAAAATAAAAAAAAAATTGTGGATTTTTATTTTGCTACGAAAGGATATGCACTAAAGATAACAAAAACAAATATAATATACATCTAATTTTTTTAATAAAATAATAGTGGGCTAAAGAAAATTTAATATTTTTTTAATTCATGTCCTTCCATCTCAAAATAAATGTTAATGGTTGAACCCCAGATCAGTGGCATTAAAAGAAACTAATATATCAGAAAAGAAAAACATATTAAAGGTCCGTTTGGATACACATAATTGGAATTGAATTGGAATCACAATTTTATGGAATTGAATTTCAACATATTCGAATTTCATAGAGTTTCAATTCTATTGTTTGGTTAATCTATAGAATTCCATTAGAATTGATTTACAATTCCAATTCTATTATTTGGATACTCATGCAGTCTAACGGAAATGAATTTGTCATTTTAAATTTATTTTAACAACTCCCCACCCCTGCCCCTGCCCCCACCCTCTCCACCCCCCGTCGGGTAAAAAAAATAAATCATTTTAAATTTATTTTAACAACTCCCCACCCCCCCCCCGTCGGGTAAAAAAAATTAATCATTTTTTTACTCGACCAGGGTGGGGGGGTGGGGGCAGGGGTGGAGGTGGGGAGTTGTTAAAATAAATTTAAAATGATTATTTTTTTTACCTAACAGGTGGGGGGTGGTGAGTGGATTAGGGAAGGAGTTGTTAAAAAAAATAAAATTAAAATGATTAATTTTTTTTTTGACTCGACGGGGGGGTAAGGGGCAGGGGTGGGGTGGGGAGGGGAGTTGTTAAAATAAATTAAAAAAAAAAATTTGACCTAGGGGGTGGGGGTGTTGGGGGTGGATGGGTGGGTGGGGGGGACTAGGGTGGGGAGTTGTTAAAATAAATTTAAAATGATTATTTTTTTAACCCGATGGGGGGGGGATTTAGTAGGGGGTGGTGAGTGGATTGGGGGAGGAGTTGTTAAAAAAATTAAAATGATTAATTTTTTTTTACCCGACGAGGGGGGGGGGGTTGGTGGTTTGGGGGGTGGGGGGCACGGGTGGGGAGTTGTTAAAATAAATTTAAAATAAATTTTTTTTTGACCCGACGGGGGGTGAGGGGTTGGGGGTGGGTGGATGGGGGGGGACAGGGGTGGGGAGTTGTTAAAATAAATTTAAAATGATTATTTTTTTTACCCGACCAGGGGGGGTGAGTGGATTGTGGGAAGAGTTGTTAAAAAAAATTAAAATGATTAATTTTTTTTCACCCAACGAGGGGGGGGAAAGGGGGGTTGGGTGGGGGGGGTAGGGTGGTAGGGGGTGGTGAGTTGATGTCGTGCACAGGGAGTTATCTCATGGTGGGAGCAGCCAAGACGACACAGGGGGACTTGCAGCAAACCTGGACGAGCAGCTGGGTGAGTCGTGCGACAGCAATATCCACGGGGCACGACTCGTGCTTACAAGCACGAGTCGTGAAGAAATCCAGCATGACTGCTTTTGGTATCACGCTTCGTACCACGACTGAGGAAGGAAGGAACGACTCGTGAAGCCGATCACGAGTCGTGAAGTTTGCGTTTTTCAGAATCCGGATTGTTTTATAATTCCTGTTTGACGTTTTATTTTTTGGGCTTTTAGTCTTTTCCTTTTCCAAGTTGATTAGGGTTGTGTGGGGAGTATTTATACTTGTTTTAGTTTCTTAAAAACGGTAGACCTTTTATCATTTGAATTTCAATTTGCATCTTGCAAAACCCTTGGTCAATTTTATTGGCTTGCATAAGATCTTTCTTGGAAGTTCTTGTTATCTAAGGAATTGCGATTCCTTGCAGAAGGTTTTGATTTCGATCAAGCCTTGGTTACTATTCCGGTGCATTACTTTACATCAGTTGGTATCAGAAATCGGACGATCTTAGGGTTCTTTGACGAAGTAATAGCAAACGATGGGAGAAACAACGGCGACATCACTGCAATCCTTGAACGCATGGAAGCAGCAGCCACGGAACGTATGCGGTTAGACGGAGAGCGTTGCGATCGACAACATGCGGAATTATTGGCGGGTTTGGTGCAGTTGCGGGTAGGTGGTGGCGGTGATGCCAACCCACGAAATCGGGCTGGTCCTCGCGGGGAAAATCTCCACCGTGATGATCCGATGGGCGGGGAGGTTTCTGATAATGATGAAGGTGAGGCCAGGGCAGCGCCTCCTCAAGACCAACGTCCTAAGATTAGGGCGGATATTCCAGCCTTTAATGGTGAGTTATCTATCGAAGAATTCTTGGATTGGCTTTCGGAGGTTGAAAAATTATTTCTATTGATGCGTATTGAAGAAGATAGAAAAGTCCCATAAGTTGCTTACAAATTGCGTGGTGGTGCATCTGCATGGTGGGATCAATTGTCTAGACAGAGGTTGCGTGAAGGGCAACCTGAAATTTGTTATTGGAACCATATGAAGAGAGAGTTAAGGGAACGTTTTCTTCCACGAGATCATGATCAGGATCTCTATATGAAATTCTTATCTTGTAAGCAAGGTAGTCGAACAGTTGATGAATATGTTCATGATTTTCATGCACAGTCGGCACACACTGATTTGTATGAGACAGAGTCGCAGATGATTGCTAGATTTCTTTCGGGTCTACGGGTGAATATTAAACATCATATAGAGTTGTTTACTACCTACTCTTTGAATGAAGCTATTTCTAGGGCGAGGAAGGCTGAAAGACAACTAGCAACTCCATATCGTGCTCCGACCACATTTAGGAGGTTTGGTGATGCTTCTTCTTCGGGTGGCAAGGGACAAATTTCGGGTGCTAATGTCGATGGCGGCAAGGAGATTTCTCAGGTTGCGGGTCCTAAGGTTGATGATGGCAAGAAGACTACAACTCTGGCACCTGCACAAAACCCACCGGCTCGTCGAAACACCAACACACAAGGTAATAATCCTTATGCAAAACATTATGGGGATAAATGTTTTAGGTGTAACCAACCAGGGCATATTTCGAATAATTATCCGCAACGGAGGGGAGTTAATATGGTGGAGCGCGATGAGTATGATGATGGGGAGAATGAAGAGGATGGCGACGTGGTCTATATAGATCCCAATGGTGATGATGACGAGGGGGACGAACACGAGTCTTATGTGGTCCGGAAGCTTATGTTGACTACTCCTGCGGAGGAGGCCAATCCGGAGCGACACAACATTTTTCGCACCAAGGGGAAGGTCATTGATTTTGCGGCTATGATCATAGTTGATAGTGGTAGCAGTGAAAACCTAATAGCTCGTGGTTTGGTGGAGAAATTGAAGCTCGAGGTACGTAAGCATCCTACTCCTTACTCTGTGGATGGATTAACAATGTTGGCACTATTAAGGTATATGAGAAATGCCTTATTCCTTTTTCTATTGGTAGCTATAAGGATGATGTTTTATGTGATATAGTAGATATGACTTCATGCCATTTATTGTTGGGTAGACCTTGGCAATATGATCTTGGTGTTGTGTATAATGGGCGGGAGAATTTTATTCGTTTTACGAAAGATGGGGTGCGTTTTCATTTGCATGCTTTGAAAAGTGGTTCTAGTGGTAAACCAAAGGTGAAACCTATTGTCTCTTTGTGTACTGCCAATGAGTTTGTTGAGGATATTGTGGATGCTCCTTTTGTGTTTGCGGTGGTGCAAAAGGGAGTATTGGGACAGGTTAGTTTGGTCCCTACATCTTTGCAGTCTTTATTAGATGAGTATCGTGATGTTATGCCTGACGAGCTTCCTGCAGGGTTACCTCCCTTGCGTAATATACAACATAATATTGATTTGGTGCCAGGTGCTTCTTTGCCTAATCTCCCACATTACAGGATGAGTCCCGGCCGCAGAACATGAGATTTTGCGTGAACAGGTGGAAGATTTATTGAAGAAGGGTTATATACAGGAGAGCATGAGTCCATGTGCAGTCCCAGCTCTACTTGTTCCTAAGAAGGATGGTACTTGGCGGATGTGTGTGGATAGTAGGGCAATTAATAAAATCACTGTTAAGTACAGGTTTCCGATTCCTCGTCTGGATGACATGTTGGATATGCTTAGGGGTTCCAAGTTGTTCTCCAAAATTGATCTGAAGAGTGGTTATCATCAAGTTCGTGTTAGACCGGGGGATGAGTGGAAGACTGCCTTCAAGACCAAGGAAGGCTTGTATGAGTGGTTGGTGATGCCATTCGGGTTGTCAAATGCTCCTAGTACTTTTATGAGATTGATGCATCAAGTGTTGAAACCTTACAATGGTAAATTTTTGGTAGTTTACTTTGATGATATTTTGATCTATAGCAGGTCGGAGGAGGAGCATATGGAGCATCTTCGGGCAGTTCTGCAAACTTTGAAGGACAACGAATTGTATGTGAATCTCAAAAAGTGCAGTTTTATGCTTGATCATTTGTTGTTCTTGGGCTATATTGTTTCTGCAGATGGTATTCGGGTGGACGAGGAAAAGGTTCGTGCTATTCGTGATTGGCCTACACCAACGACGGTTAGTGAGGTTCGTAGTTTTCATGGCCTTGCCACTTTCTATCGTCGTTTTATATGGAATTTTAGCACTATTATGGCTCCTATTACGGAATGTATGAATAAAGGGAAGTTTCTTTGGAATGATGAGGCGACAGCTAGTTTTGCTTTGATCAAGAAGAAATTGTCTAGTGCACCTTTGCTAGTTTTACCCGATTTTTCTAAACCCTTCGAATTGGAGACGGATGCTTCGGTGGTTGGTATAGGGGCTGTGTTGCTTCAAGGCAAGAAATCGGTTGCTTTCATGAGTCAGAAGTTGGAGGAAGCTAAGTGGAAGTGGACTGTTTATGAGCTTGAGTTCTACGCGGTGGTACAGGCTATCAAGCATTGGGAGCAGTATTTATTGCAGCGTGAGTTCATTCTTCATGCCGATCATGAGGCCTTGAAGTACATGAATGGTAAGAAGCCGCTTAATTGTATGCATGCTCGTTGGGTTTCTTATTTGCAGAAGTTCACTTTTGTTATTAAACACAAGAGTGGACAACATAATAAGGTAGCGGATGCCTTGAGTCGACGGGTCAATTTATTGCGTAATATACAACATAACATTGACTTGGTGCCAGGTGCTTCTTTACCTAATCTACCACATTACAGGATGAGTCCCGCAGAACATGAGATTTTGCGTGAACAGGTGGAAGATTTATTGAAGAAGGGTTATATACAGGAGAGTATGAGCCCATGTGCAGTCCCGGCTCTCTTTGTTCCTAAGAAGGATGGTACTTGGCGGATGTGCGTGGATAGTAGGTCAATTAACAAAATCACTGTTAAGTACAGGTTTCCGATTCCTCGTTTGGATGACATGCTGGATATGCTGAGGGGTTCCAAGGTGTTCTCCAAAATAGATTTAAAGAGTGGCTATCATCAAGTTCGTGTTAGACCGGGGGACGAGTGGAAGACTGCCTTCAAGACCAAGGAAGGCTTATATGAGTGGTTGGTGATGCCATTCGGGTTGTCAAATGCTCCTAGTACTTTTATGAGATTGATGCATCAAGTGTTGAAACCTTACAATGGTAAATTTTTGGTGGTTTACTTTGATGATATTTTGATATATAGCAGGTCGGAGGAGGAGCATATTGAGCATCTACGGGCGGTCTTACAAACCTTGAGGGACAATGAATTGTATGTGAATCTCAAAAAGTGCAGTTTTATGCGTGATCATTTGTTGTTCTTGGGCTATATTGTTTCTGCAGATGGTTTTCGGGTGGACGAGGACAAGGTTCGTGTTATTCGTGATTGGCCTACACCAACGACAGTCAATGAGGGTCGTAGTTTTCATGGCCTTGCCACTTTCTATCGTCGTTTTATATGGAATTTTAGCACTATTATGGCTCCAATTACGAAATGTATGAAGAAAGGGAAGTTTCTTTGGAATGATGAGGCGACAGCTAGTTTTGCTTTGATCAAGGAGAAATTGTCTAGTGCACCTTTGCTTGTTCTACCTGATTTTTCTAAACCCTTCGAATTGGAGACGGATGCTTCGGTGGTTGGTATAGGGGCTGTTTTGCTTCAAAGCAAGAAACCGGTTGCTTTCATGAGTCAGAAGTTGGAGGAAGCTAAGCGGAAGTGGACTGTTTATGAGCTTGAGTTCTACGCGGTGGTCCAAGCTATCAAGCATTGGGAGCAGTATTTGTTGCAGCGTGAGTTCATTCTCCATACCGATCACGAGGCCTTGAAGTACATGAATGGTAAGAAGCCGCTTAATCGTATGCATGCTCATTGGGTTGCTTATTTGAAGCAGTTCACTTTTGTTATTAAACACAAAAGTGGACAACATAATAAGGTAGTGGATGCCTTCAGTCGAAGGGTCAATTTATTGGTAACAATGGAGAATGTAGTTGTGGGTTTTGATTGCTTGAAGGATTTGTATGCCACTGATGATGATTTTGTAGATGAGTGGGCAAAGTGTAGAGATGGAAATCCTGTTGGGTTATTTTTCTTGCAGGATGGTTTCTTGTTCTATATGGACAAACTATGTATTCCACAAGGTTCTGTTCGTGAAAGTCTTATTGCAGAGGTCCACAAGAAGGGGCATTATGGGAGAGACAAGACGGTAGAGCTCGTTGCGAAGAAGTATTATTGGCCACATCTCCGTAGGGACACGCATATATTTGTTCAGAAGTGTATGGTTTGTCAGATCAACAAGGGGCAGTCCCAAAATACGGGTTTGTATACCCCTTTGCCTATTCCGTACGGACATTGGGAGGATATTTCCATGGATTTTGTGCTTGGGCTTCCGAGGACGCAACGTGCCAATGACTCTGTTTTTGTGGTGGTGGATCGTTTCTCTAAGATGGCTCATTTTATTCCTTGTCGAAAGACTCAAGATGCTTCTCACATCGCGGGTTTGTTCTTTAAGGAGGTTGTCCGTCCACATGGGATTCCGAAGTCTATTACATCCGATCGTGATACTAAGTTCCTTAGTCATTTTTGGCGTACTTTGTGGCATATTTTTCAGACAGACTTGCAGTTTAGCAGTTCTTTTCATCCACAGACAGATGGCCAGACGGAGGTAGTGAATAGGACCATGGGTTCTATGATTCATTGTTTATGTGGTGAGTATCCGAAGAAGTGGGATTTGGCCTTATCAACGGCTGAATTTGCCTTTAACAACATGACGAACCGGATGACGAAGAAGACTCCTTTTGAGATTGTGTATCAACGGCCTCCTAAGTATACCCTTGACTTGATTCCATTGCCTAGAGTTTTGGGGTATAGTATTGCGGCTGAAAACATGGTGGAGATGATTGATGCGGTTCAGACAGAAGTCAAGAAGAACATTGAAGCGTCGAATGCCAAGTATAAGGAAATTGCGGATAAGCGGCGTCGTTTGAAGGTATTTGATGTTGATGACTTGGTGATGGTTCATTTGCGCAAGGAACGGATTCCTCAAGGAACGTATCACAAGCTTCATCCCAAGAAGATTGGGCCTTGCCGGATATTGAAGAAGATCAATGACAATGCCTATGTTGTTGATTTACCCGAGGGGTGGAATATTTCTAATACTTTTAATGTTGCGGACTTAGTTGAATTCCACCCTGATGTTCCCCTTTATTTGGATATGGATTCGGGGACGAATCCTTTTGAAGTGGAGGCGAATGATGTCGTGCACAGGGAGTTATCTCATGGTGGGAGCAGCCAAGACGACACAGGGGGACTTGCAGCAAACCTGGACAAAAACCTGGACAAGCAGCTGGGTGAGTCGTGCGACAGCAATAGCCACGGGGCACGACTCGTGCTTACAAGCACGAGTCGTGAAGAAATCCAGCACGACTGCTTTTGGTATCAAGCTTCGTACCACGACTGAGGAAGGAAGGAACGACTCGTGAAGCCGATCACGAATCGTGAAGTTTGCGTTTTTCAGAATCCGGATTGTTTTATAATTCCTGTTTGACGTTTTATTTTTTGGGCTTTTAGTCTTTTCCTTTTTCAAGTTGATTAGGGTTGTGTGGGGGAGTATTTATACTTGTTTTAGTTTCTTAAAAACAATAGACTTTTTATCAATTGAATTTTAATTTGCATCTTGCAAAATCCTTGGTCAATTTTATTGGCTTGCAGAAGATCTTCCTTGGAAGTTCTTGTTATCTAAGGAATTGCAATTCCTTGCAGAAGGTTATGATTTCGATCAAGCCTTGGTTACTATTCTGCTGCGTTACTTTACATCATGAGTGGAGTTGGGGAGGAGTTGTTAAAAATAAATTTAAAATTTTTAATTTTTTTTTACTCATCGGGGGGGGGGGTGGGGGTGGGGGTGGGGTGGTGATGGGGATGGGGTAGGGGTGGCTGATGTGAGGTGGGTTTGGGGAAGATGGAGACGAGGAACCAACGACCTAAAAAAAAAAATTTCGATAGTTTCGAATTGGTAGAATTGGTTTTGTAATTCTTTACGAACTATGAAATTGATTTTATGGAAATAGGCTATTAGAATTATAATTCAATTCCAATTCTATCCCTCATTTTAGCATCCAATCAGCAGAATTGAAATTTCATGCTCCAATTCCAATTTCAAATGAGTAGGTTTTAGGAGAAACCTGTTTCTCTATAAGTTATAAAAAGTCCACTTTAAAACAGTGAGTTTAGGCTTTAAAACACCAAGTTGATATATTTAAAAACAAGACTTTTTATAATTTATGGAGAAACAGGTTTCCCCCAAAATTTTCTGATTTCAAATTATGGAATTGGTGTACCAAACATACCCTAAGTGTTGATCGAATATTATTGTGCTAAAATAATAAAAATTAAAAAGCGTTGAAACAAAAAATGAAGAGAAATAAAGGTAGTTGCAAAGCCAATGTGTTTGTTTTTGTGTATAGATATATAAGGAAATATTTAACAAAGTAAAAAAATTAGGATGTGATATGCTGCCACCATAATTAGTTATCTTCACCATCACCAACCACCATGTGACCATCTCACTTTTACCAGATACCTGCCATTCTCCTTGGGTCTTATACCTGTAATTTATCTTCTTCAATTACCTTTTAATTATAACGTTATAACTCTCCCATGCAATATTAGGGGCATAAAATATTAGGAGGATACAATTACTGTACAACAGTTAGGCCGCATCAATTGTTGAGACTTCTTTTAAATCACGACAAATGGTAAAAGGGCTCAGCACATTGGTCACTCGAGCACTCCATGCATGCACCAAAATAAGGGAAATATTTGATTATCAGTTATTAACATTTACTCCCTCCGTCCCGCTACAAATCACACACTTTCCTCATTGGGTGTCCCGCTACAAATCACACACTTCCTAAAATGGCAAAAAATCTTTACTATTCCCTCAACTCATTATCTCTCCTACATTATTTTAATACTCACAACACTATTATAATTTACTATTCCTTCCACTCATTCTCTCTCCTATTTTACTTTTACACTCACAACACTTTCTCCATTATTTAGTGTTTGATTAATTTCTACAGGGACGGAGGGAGTAATATTAACCATCACTAACCACATATTGATCTGCCCTTCTCCTTAGGACTTATCTAACCCCCCAAATCTATAGTATAAATGACACCCCTTTTTGCTACATGCTACAGTACAATGAACAGTTCTAAGTGCCAAATTTTCCATTTTGCCCTCACTAAGTTGTCCCTTTTCCATTTTGCCCTTAAAAAAAAAAATACGTATCCTTGAACACAGACTTTTACTAGTGTCAGATATATTTGGCCTAACCTTCAAGCCAAATAGTCATAAATGGTCAACTATAACATTCTTTGTTCAAAAATATATGCATTTAATTTATAAATCTTACATTACTCATTAAGGCCTTTATATATAGAGTAGCTACTTTCCTTATTCCCATATCACCTTTTCCTTCAAGCCATGTCTATAGACATAACCATTCTCTTCTTTGAACTTGCTGCAGCAATTTCACTATACTTATTAACCTACTTTTTCATTCGTTTTCTCATCAAACCCTCCCATCACCACCACCTCCCTCCCGGCCCGGGAGGATGGCCGATCATCGGAGCTCTTCCACTACTAGGCACCATGCCACATGTTTCCTTAGCAGAAATGGCCCTAAAATACGGCCCCATAATGTACCTTAAACTTGGCTCAAAGGGCACCGTCGTGGCCTCCAACCCAAGAGCAGCCAAAGCATTCTTGAAAACCCAAGACGCCAATTTTTCTAACCGTCCGGTTGATGGGGGTCCCACCTACATGGCTTATAATGCCCAAGACATGGTTTTCGCAGAATATGGTCCGAAATGGAAGCTTTTGCGAAAACTATGTAGCTTGCATATGTTAGGCCCCAAGGCCCTTGAAGATTGGGCGGATGTCCGAGTTTCTGAAGTTGGTCATATGCTCAAAGAAATGTACGAGCAGTCGAGTAAATCAGTGCCAGTGGTAGTGCCAGAGATGTTAACTTATGCCATGGCTAATATGATTGGGCGAATCATTCTTAGTCGACGACCATTTGTTATTGCTAGCAAATTACACTCTTTTGCTTCGGCTTCTGTTAGTGAATTTCAATATATGGTTATGGAGCTCATGAGGATGGCGGGGTTGTTTAATATTGGTGATTTTATACCATATATTGCTTGGATGGACTTGCAAGGCATTCAACGCGACATGAAGATTATACATAAAAAATTTGATGTTTTGTTGAACAAAATGATCAAGGAACATACAGAATCCGCTCATGAGCGTAAGGGTAATCCTGACTTTCTTGATATTCTTATGGCGGCCATCAAAGAAAATTCGGAGGGAATTCAGCTTAGTCTCACCAACGTTAAGGCGCTTCTATTGGTACGTACCACCAACTTGGATCTCATAAATTTGTTATTACTATTGTTATTACTTTCCTTAAGGATCTCATAAATTTGTGAACAAGAAAAAGATCTAAAAAATGAACTCCTTAAAGTGTACTCCCTCCGTCCCATGATAATAAGGAAAATTTCCTTTTTGGGCGTCCCACAATAATATATAACTTTCCTAAAATGGAAAGGAATCTTTACTATTCCCTCCACTCATTCTCTCTCCTACATTATTTTAATACTCACATCACCATTATAATTTACTATTCTCTCCACTCATTCTCTCTCCTATTTTATTTCCACACTCACAACACTTTCAATATAATATTTCCTCCTTAATTTTTCTCGAAAACTCAAAAGTCCCTAAAATTGTGGGACGGAGGGAGTATTTATTTTGTTGCTTGACAAAGATTTTGTTTGAAAATGAAATGAATACTTGTAGAATTTAATGTGATCTGAATATTTATTCTGCCAGGATTTATTCACGGCGGGCACAGATACATCATCAAGCGTAATCGAATGGGCACTAGCTGAGATGTTGAAAAATAAGCAAATCCTCAAACGGGCACACGAAGAAATGGATCAAGTGATTGGCAGAAACAGAAGACTAGAACAATCCGACATACCAAACTTGCCTTATTTCCAAGCCATATGCAAAGAAACATTCCGAAAACACCCTTCCACACCTTTAAACCTCCCACGAATCTCAACAGAAGCATGTGAAGTCGACGGATTTCACATACCAAAAAACACTAGACTTATTGTGAACATATGGGCAATAGGTAGGGACCCTAAAGTGTGGGAAAATCCATTGGATTTTACCCCGGAACGATTCTTGGATGAAAAATATGTGAAAATTGATCCACGAGGAAATCATTTTGAGTTAATCCCTTTTGGGGCGGGACGGAGGATATGTGCAGGGGCTAGAATGGGAGCTGCCTCGGTTGAGTACATTTTAGGGACTTTGGTGCACTCATTTGATTGGAAACTAACTGAGGGAGTCGTGGAAATTAATATGGAGGAGAGCTTTGGAATTGCATTGCAAAAAAAGGTGCCTCTTTCGGCAATTGTTACTCCAAGACTGCCTCCCAGTGCTTACACTATTTAGACACAGGCGCGGCCCGCCTTTGCGCAGGTGCTTTGTTTTTATATTTATGAATAATCAATCAAGTCGTTTAGTTTAAAAGGCCGGTGAAAATAATTTAATCATGTTTTACACCTCTATCTAGTGATTGTTGGTGTTGGTGTTATGTAAACTCTATTGCAGTACTAATTATAATAAACTAAGTAATATTCTTGTTATTTTTTGGTTTATGCCAAGTTCTTGATTTTGATTTTAAGAAACTATAAAGATGACTATTTACTATTTACCCATGGAAAATATGCTATGCAAAAAAAATATCTTGAAATGTTACCAACTAAGGAACTTGATTAAAACATAGCATATTTTCCCTCTTGTAAATACTAAATAGTCATCTTTATAGCCTTTAAAATCAAGAACTTGACATAAACCAAAAAATAACAAGAATATTACTTCGTTTATTATAATTAGTACTGCAATAGAGTTTATATAACACCAACACCAACAGCAACAATCACTAGATAGAGGTGTAAAACGTGATTATATTATTTTCATCGAACTTTTGAACTAAACGACTTGATTGATTATTTATTTGATTGGAAACTACAGAGGGAGTCGTGGAAATTAATATGGAGGAGAGCTTTGGGATTGCATTGTAAAAAAAGGTGCCTCTTTCGGCTATTGTTACTCCAAGACTGTCCCAGTGCTTACACTGTTTAGACAAAGGTGCGGCCCGCCTTTGCCTGCTTGGGCACGTGCTTCTATATTTATTAATAATCAACGAGTCATTTAGTTCAAAAGGCCAAAAATAATCATTAATGATAATGTAGTGACAAAATTCACGAAAATAACGTGCAATGATAAATGTAAAGATTTGGTAAATTTTATAGTTTATCCAAATGTCAGACTATTTATAGGGCTGGCTTAATAAATATGTCAGACTCAACCACGATAAAAATTGGTAGAACAGCTAGCTGGGTAGTCAATTTATTGTTCTTATTATTACAACTTCAACTATTTATATTGATGGACGGATAAGAGTTAGCAGTATTAATAATGAGAAAATTAATAATTTCCTCATTATTAGAGAATCTATTAATAATTTTAATCTCGAAAATAATTATTTGTTTGGTATGAATAGGACTAACACCCTTAAATTATGTCTTGACACAAAGGCTCCGTTTGTTTGGGGGGAAATGTTTTCCGGAAGAAAACATTTTTTCCATTTTTCGGTGTTTGTTTCGCACCGGAAAATGTTAGTCAAAGACATGTTTATCTTATTTTTCGAAAAACATTTTCATTTTCCGAAAAACATTTTGCTGGAAATCATTTTTCGAAAAATGTTTTACGCTAAACAAACGGAGCCAAAGTTGTTATTCATTTTCCAATATTGCCCCTAACAAATCTTTAGGAAATTATGTTTAAAGGTAAAAATTCTACTCCATCTTTTTATTGAGGATACTTCTACCGGATAAATTAAAATATAATTTTTGTTTAATTTTATAAAAGAGATTTAAACTTTATAAGAAATACAAAAGGAAAATAAAATTAATAATTAATCAAATTTCAAAGTATAAATGATCATTGCCAAAAAAAAAAATAAGAAAAATCAAACATTTTAGCATCACACTCAAACAACAAAGTATAATTAACTCTCTACAACATTCACTTCTTCATCTTCTTGTATTTTTTTCATCTTCTTGTATGTGTTGTTAAGCGGGAGAGAATATCTTGTGCAACAATTCATAATAAGGAAATGAGGTTATTTACGAAATTTATTTGCAACAGTTAAAAAAAAATGCACGCAAACAAATATTTACAAAAGTGTATATATATTACACAAAAAGGTAAAAATTTACAAAGAAAAATTCATACAAATGGGGTAGCCGTAGTAATATTTTCTAAAAAAAAATAGATACCTCAAACTGTGTTTAGTGTTTGATCTTGTATTTAGTAACTGAGTCTGACCCAAACTTATGTCAATTTTAAAATAAAATATATAATTTATAAAATTTAAATTTATACATGTATAAGAGAAGCCAGAAGCCAGTTAAATTTGATTTATTGAACACCAAAATAAATGAAATTGTCTCCCGTTTGACTACACATATTAGAGGACACTATTGTCCAAAAAAAAAATAATCTCCGTTTATTTCAATACCCTCCTTATTAATACCTAATTTCCAACAGGATAATTAATGAGGGTATTAGGTGGTTAATCCTGATAAGGGGTCTTAATATTCCATAGCCATATTTTATATCAAACACCGTTTTAAAAATTATCAAGATTATTTATCCTATCCTCTTAGTGATTAATATTACGTATCAAAAGTAGTCGTATAGGGACTAATAACTGTTAGAATTGCTGTCATATGTTACTCGACGGACATAATACCGGCTCTGCCAAACCGAGGTCCGCAGGCTTGCGGACATAGTCTTCAGACGGGCCAATGGTCGGTTCATCCCAGCCTAAAAACAGCCGTACGGTTTACCCTTAATTTTTAAGTCAGAGAAAGCTTTAAAAAATACTCCTTCCGTCCCACCTTAGTGTAGACTTCTTTCCTTTTTCGTCCGTCCCACCTTAGTGTAGACTGCCAAAATTAGAAAGTTTTTTATTATTTTTTATTTTCCCTACCACACCCACTCATTCTCTCTCTTCATTTTTCATCATACAATTTATTCAACCAACCTACTATTCACTCCACTCATTCTCTCTCTTCATTTTCTACCACACATTTTCATTATCTTAATAATATTTCTTAGTTATTGTGCCCACCACCTTAGTCTACACTAAGGTGGGACGGAGGGAGTATATTAAAGGCCTTATTATTATTATTCAATGAGCTAGATGTTAAGAGCTCTATATTACCCCGAGTAAATATCATACCTGATTATTTTGGTTCAAAGGACGGTGAAAATCAAGGTTCTAAAAAGTGCTAGGCGGATGCTAGGCGGTGGAGTCGGGCCAAGCGCCTAGGTGGGGACTAGTCGAGATTAGTTGGAATTAGTCGGAACCTAGGCGGGACTTAGAACTAGGCGTTGGAGAGGGGCCTAGCGCCTAGGCGCCCTTAGGCGGGGTCTTTTAGAACACCGGTGAAAATAATTTAATCATGTTTTACACCTCTATCTAGTGATTGTTGGTGTTGATGTTATGTAAACTCTATTGCAGTACTAATTAATTATAATAAACTAAGTAATACTCTTGTTATTTTTTGATTTATGCCAAGTTCTTGATTTTAAGAAGCTATAAAGTGATAGAATTATAGAGAGAGAGTCGAAGTCAAACAAACAAGGAAGAGAGAAATTGAATTGAAATACTTAATTTTATTATGAAACATAAGTTACATATTTATAGGGTTAGGGTTATAAGGATAGAATCAAATAATATCTCTAAAAATCAATTAATATCTCTAAGTTCATATACACAATATCTCTAAATATATAACAATATCTACTGAATATAATATAAAGATATTATATTCCTAATATGCCCCCGCAAGATGGACGGTTCTTGAATAAGTCCAATCTTGAAGAGAGATGAGATGAGCCGGATTTGAAAATGATGTTGTTCCCGATCGTGTGCGTGGTTGCCTGTGATGTGGTTTCTCGAGTCCGAGGTGGTGATAGGTGGGTTTTGCTGAGGGTTTGATCACAAAGTTGCAGGGGTTTCGGCTGAAGGGTAATGCCGAGGGTTTGATATATAGGGTTTCGGGTTTTCGAGGGTGTTTGAAGTAAGGGTTTCGGGGTTTCCCGAAGGTGTTTTGAGGGAGGTGTATAGGGTTTCGGCCGGTGGGTTTTGTCGAGGGTGTTTGAAGAGGGTGAATAAAGGGTTTTCTGCCGGTTTAGTGGGGTTTTGCTGAGGTTGAGGGGTTGGTTTAGTGGTGAGGAGTTTAAGAGGCGGAAGTGGGTGATTTATGAGGTGGGCGGCAGTGAGTGAGAGGGTGTGTATCGGCTTTAGGGTTTGCCGAGGCTTGGTGGTTGAAGGGGGGAGGTTTCGGCTAGGAGGGTTTGACTGGCTTGGTAGTTGAAGAGAAGGGGAGAGGCTGTGAGTGAGGCGGCCGCCTGAGGAATGGTGAGGCGCCAGTCTCACTTACAGGAAGTTCTTTTTTTTTTTTACTGGTTGCACGACCGTGCAAGGCAGAGAGCACGACCTTGCTTGGAGTTTTGGTGTTGGTGATGATGACGGATGTGGTGGTTAGGGTTTCGACAATAGTGGTTTGCCGAGGTGGATGTGGTTTAGTTGTTGACAGTAGGGTTTTGCCAAGGGTGAAGGAGTAGGGCGCTGTAGGTTTTGCCAAGGTTTGGGGGTGGTTTTAGGGTTTCAGCCTAAGAAGGGTTGAGCCGAGGGAAGTTGTAGGCGGTAGGGTTGTTTGAAGGAGGTGAAAGGGGAGGGTTGCGGCTGTTTAGGGTTTAGCCGAGGGTGTTGAAGAAGGTGTTGCGGCTGTGTTAGGGGTTTTGCCGAAGGTTTTGGTGTAAGAACTGAGGGAGAGGGTTTGGCGAAGAAGATAAAGAGAAAAAAAGGATTAAGGTTTCAGCAGTGGCCGAGGGTTTTGATGCAGAAGTAGGGTTTTTGATGGTTGGTGGCGGAAGCAAGGGTAGGGAGAGGGTGGGTGGCGGCAGAAGGTTTTGCCAAGGTGGAGAGGGTTTTGATGTTTGTGGCGGAAGCAATGGTGGAGTGGGGGTTTGGCGGCTTAGGGTTTTGCCGCTAGGGTTTTGGCGAAGAGGTCCTACAATGGATCATTTTGCTTTGATACCATGATAGAATTATAGAGAGAGAATCGAAGTCAAACAAACAAGGAAGAGAGAAATTGAATTGAAAGACTTAATTTTATTATGAAACGTAAGTTACATATTTATAGGGTTAGGGTTACAAGGATAGAATCAAATAATATCTCTAAGAATCAAATAATATCTCTAAGTTGATATACACAATATCTCTAAATATATAACAATATCTACTGAATATAATATAAGGGCAAATTGCAAATAAGGGCCTGAAGTATGCACCCCGTTCGCGGAAAGGGGTCCGATGTTTTAAATTTGGCGATTTAGGGTCTCAAGTAACCAAATGTTGGCAATTAAGGACTTTTTTGACGAAATCGTTAATTTCTGGGTTAAATCACCACGTGCGGGTCACGTGCCACTTATACGAGGATATTTTGGTCAATTACGAGGGGGCCTCTTTGGTTTATGCGGGAAAATGGGAGTCGTTCCATAAAATCCCCTTCCGTCCTCCTGACCTAAATCCATATAAATCGAGAGATTTTTCTTCAATTGTCAATCACATCACCATGAATAAGATTTGCAGGTGTGGGAAGATAGCTCGCATTGTGATGTGTACGCAGCGGAATAATTTAATAGAGACTCGCTTAACCGAATCTCAAATGAGAATTTCCAAAGAAATCTCAGTAACAAAGTTATTTAGACTTTGAGAATAATAACCGAAAGGGACACAATTGCAAAGCAATAATTGGATTATAATAAACTTGATGTTTGAACAATGAAACACTAACGTATTTATACTACTTACAAAGGTATTAATGAAAAGATACAATCAATAAACAGACATGGCTTTTCATGAACCAACACCAGCCTTGTGAATCTTCACGAACAGGTACCAATCTCTCCAGGCATCCCTCGGCCGAGGCAAGGGTAAGGCTCGGCCGAGCAACTCACATCAATCCAAGAGACACAACCTTTCCAGGAAATGCACGGCCGAGTCCCAGGAAAAGCACGGCCGTGTAACAGCTTTGGCTCGACCGAGCAAAGGATATGACTCGGCCGAGCAAAACAACATTTGACAACAAAGTTTCTGCCTTCTTTTCCTCGGCCGAGGCAAGGAAACAGCTCGGCCGAGCACTTCTGCTCCAGACTCTTTTCTTTTAAACATCAGATTTTTCAAATGCCATGGCCTCTTGGTCCCTAAGTTGATCTGCCTCAAGACGATCTACATCATACTCCCCCACTTTAAAAGGATTCGTCCCCGAATCTATGTCATCATAAAGAGGATCATCCGGGTAATAAGCAACCAAATCCGCCACATTAAAAGTTGGGGAGATATTCCACCCAGTTGGTAACTCTACCACATATGCATTGTCGTTGATTTTCTGAATAATCTTGCAAGGGCCAAGTTTCTTCGGATGTAGCTTGCTATATGTTCCTTGAGGGACTCTCTCTTTGCGTAGATGTACCATCACCATGTCACCTACATTGAAAACCTTCAAACGCCGTCGCTTGTCCGCATGTTCTTTGTACTTGGCGTTAGATTCCGTAATGTTTCTCCGAACTTCGCTTGGACCGCCTCGATCATTTCAGCCAAATGTTCAAGCAAATGACATTATATCCGGAATCTTTGGTAAAGGAATTAAATCAAGCGTATACGAAGGAGGCTTCTGATAAACTATTTCAAAAGGCGTCTTTTTCGTAGTACGATTCACCATGTTGTTGAAAGCAAACTCAGCTGTGGATAACGCTAAATCCCACTTCTTTGGAAAATCACCACATAGACAACGAATCATTGAACCCAACGTCCGATTCACCACTTCTGTTTGACCATCCGTTTGAGGGTGAAATGAACTACTAAATTGTAATGAAGTCTGAAAAATATGCCAAAGAGTACGCCAGAAGTGACTTAAAAATTTTGTATCACGGTCTGATGTGATCGACTTAGGCACCCCATGAAGGCGAACCACTTCTTTGAAGAACAAACCGGCAATATGTGCAGCATCAGATGTTTTTCGACAAGGAATGAAGTGAGCCATTTTAGAAAAACGGTCAACCACCACAAAAACAGAGTCATTTCCTCTCTGCGTCCGAGGTATACCCAAAACGAAGTCCATAGAAAAGTCAATTAACAGCCTTGGGGCTGTGTATGCACGTTGAGGGAGTGTAGGGAGAGTGGTTGAAGTTGTTCCTTAATTTTAGCTCCCACTTCCTCAAATGTAGCAACCAAGTTGATTTATCTCCAAGTCAAGCTTCCACGCCTTGTACTCCCAAGCTTTATCAACCTTGTACTCTTCTTTTATTCATCAACAACTCCTTGACCAAGTCTTCACACGTTTTGATTGTTGTTGTCAAAATACCGAATTTATGCATAAAATGCATAAATCAATTTCTTCCAAATTCCACACGTGTCTAGCTCTTCCTTTGATGCTATTGCACTCTGAAATATAAACATAAACCATAGACTATACAGATTATATTAGCACATTAGTCCATTAAATAATAAGTAAGAAATATACAACTATATAAATTCCAGTTCAGAAAATCATCTGCGATATCACCTGGAATTTGGGAAATCATCTACGATATCACCTGCAGTTTACACTAACAATCTCCCCCTTAGTTGGATATTTCTTTCCAAACCTAAAGTGCTGTTGTCCTGCAAGGTTAGTCTATGAACAAATATACAGAGCATAGAAACACAGTATAATATCTCCAAGAAAATTAACTCCCCCTTAATCAAGGAGCTAATCCTAAACAATGATTTATCATAATAAACTAATTTATTTCAAACTTTAAAAAGTTTTCGAAATAAACTAAGTTAACATAAAAAACCATAAACCATTGTAGCAAAATATCATCCAAAACTAGCAAAACATCTTAGCAGTTAAAGTTTTTAAACAAACCAACTAAAGTGTTTAGCAAATATAAACAAGATAAAAGAAAATTGTTTAGAGAACCACATCACATCACCAAAATAAAAGAAATTGTTTTAGGACCACCACAAAAATAGCCACCCACAAGATAGTGGCAACATCAACCTTCAGGTTTATCAACCTTCAGGTTTCAGCTTTCTTCTTCTTCAAACTCCTCTTCTTCTTCATCTTCCTCCTGATCTCCTTCCCTATCACTTCCACCATCACTTGGGCCAGCACTGGTGGTAGCACCTGCAGTAGCACCACCTCCAGAAGTTGCAGCAGCAGCAGATCCTCCCCCTGTTTGGGAAGAAATTTCATCAATAAAAGCATCTGTAACCTGCTTAAGCTTAGCCTATCCCTCAGCAAGTTCTCCCATTGCACTTGACTGTTTGTGAAAGAAGTTAACCACTGTTGCCTTTGGGATTGATGGACCAGAGTTGCCCAGAAGATTTATCATGTTGGTCAGAATATTTGCAGCATCGGTTCCTGCAAAAGTATTCGGGGCAGCACCTGGGGAAGCACTTGGGATATCACGTGAGATAGCACTGGGAAGAACAGGGGCTGTTTCATCAGATTTGTTCCAAGGAAGATCTTTTGTATACCTTTTACCCTTTTTCAGTTGTTGATCAATGGTATAGTACTCAGGTTCAGTGGTGAAAACATCAGAGGCTTCAATGGGCAAGGATTGAAATACTAAAACTTTGAAGATTAGAGAAGGATAGGGGAAAAAGCTAATATTCATTTCTTTCTTTCTACCCCATGAAGCTAAGTGTTTGAACACTAATCTTCCAAAGTTAATCCTTAAGTGCTTATCCAATCTTTACAACACATTCGCATGCTCCAATGTCACAATAGGTTCATTAGTTGTAGGAATCCAATTGAAGATGCACAATTTGTGAAGAACAGAATATAGAGAAGTAAGCCTAGAAGCATGAAGTTTCTCTTTTAAAGGCCAGGACTGCAGTTTGTTGTGAGTGAGCAATTTTACCATTTCATCCCTATTAACCCTAATGCTCTCATCATCTAAATTTGGGAGGCCTAACACCTTGTTAATTAGGGCTGGAGTAAATGAACAAACTTTTCCCCTAACAAATACCTTCCCAAATTTTTCAGAACCTTCATCATCCAAATGAGCATGTAGGTTAGCAAAGAAATTTCTCACAACACTTTCAACAAACACAGAAGCATGATTATTAGCTTTAAGAAAATTCCTGTCCTTCAAAAATTGAACCATTCCTTCCTTTTTTAACTGACCCTCATCAATGTGCTTTTCTTTTAACAATCTCTTACTCGAATTATTCAACCAAAATTCCATATTTTCTTTCTTATAAAATTCCAGAGTAAGAAAAGGTTTTGGAAAAGCCTTATCCTCTTCACTTCGAATAATCTCATCACCAGAATTACTACCAGAGGAATGAGTAGGAACAGAGGAGGGGACATGTGTTACCTCAGATGACATCTTCTTCTTGGTAGCACCTTTGGTAGCACTCACAGAAGCTTTGCCCTTGGCCTTCTTCTTCTGAAAATCAGAGAGAGTTTCCTCTTCATCACCATCCACCCAAGCATCAAAATAATCCACAGAAGGCTCCTTCTCCTTGTTGGCATCAAAATTCTCGTCACTCACATGTGGTGAGGACACATCTAGGGAGCTTTCTGAGACTTCAATCGGATCAGAGGTGGTATTTGAAGTTGCCTTAGACCTGATTGACCTAATGCGGTTGGAAGACCTCCTCTTTGCAACTTGAGGAGATAGCTTGGATGTTGGAGCTTTCCTCTTTCTTTTCGGTTCAGCTGAGATGAGAGTTACCTTGGGAATTCCATGTTTAAAAGAGGCAATGGGGGCAGAGGATGGAACAATAGCCATTGTAGGAGGAGAAGAACTTGGTGTAATCATGGGAGATGTTTCCATGGCTACACGAGAAGCAACTGAGGGGGAAATGCTTAGTGAAATATCCATTTGGTCTGTGTGAGATGGTTCGGTATTGGCTTTGGATGGAGAAGCCATGGAGAATTTTTGGAATTTTTTGGAGACGGGTTTGACCTAGGTTTTGGGAGAGACGAAGACGCAGAACAGGGTTTAAAGAGAAAGGGAGTAACGATTAGAGAGAGAGAGAGAGAGAGAGAGAGAGATAAGAGGGGAGTTAGAGAAAAATTAGGGAATTAAGAGAGGGAAATGGATGGGGAACATCTAATTAAATTGATTTGACACTTTAAACTTACCCCATCCCATCTAACCCCTAAAAAAGCTCACCTTTATCCCTATCCACTCATTAACAATAAACCCTAACCACACAATATTTATAAAACCCCAACAAAAAATAAAACAACAAGGTTGAACAAAATAAATGAAAAAATAATAATTTTTTTTAAGTAAATCGTAAAAAATAAAAATAAGTAAACTAAATATTTTACAAATAGGCCCAAAAAATTATATGCACAAATCAAAATAAATATGGGTTAGTTACTCAACAAAGTTCACAAAAAGTAAAGAAAACTTGTTGAAGACGTTTTCAAAATCGTAAACTCTTTAATTAAAAAGACTTTCAGATTTTGAAAAATTAATCAACAATATTTCGAAAATAAGAAATAAAAAACTAATATAGCACACACTAATGTGTTAAGGCAATGATGGTAACACGTAGGGTAACACATGTGATATAAATTCCCTTGATAAATATTTTTCAGTTTCAAACACTTGAGGCATAACTGTAACGAATGTGCCACCGGAAAAGATTTTTCTCTTTTTTTTGAAAAATCAAAAACACGGAGTCGCCACGCCATTTTTGTTTTAAGGGCCAAAACTTTGAAAAATGCCCGAGATTAGAGATTTGGGTTCGGAGGTCACGTTACACGCCGGGAAGAACGTTAGTGTTCACCCGGAATGCCTCGTAAAACGAGTCTTCCAAGCTTAAAAACCATTTGTGTGTGTGTGTGTATGTGTGTGTGTGTGTGTGTTCCTTTGGCCAAAATAAGTTCAAACTGAGAAAACTAAAAATTGGGAACTCTTTGTAAGACATTAAACTAGTCTCATGATTTTTGGTATGATTTTAGGGTTGAGATTTGGTACTCAAAATATTTCTTGAAGTTGAAAATCAATTCTGCCAGAATGAAAAAGGCAGTGGACACTTGATTTTAAAATGGATTTAAGATCTTTAAAACTTCAAAATCTAGGGAAAGTCCGAGAATGAAAGTTGTTCAAAACATCTTAAATAAGGTTTCTGAAAAATACTTTTCCATTTGGAGATGATTTAATGGACCAAAACCTTCTGGAAATCTCAGATATGAAATCTGGATTTCCAGAGACTGTTGAATCTGACTTTTCGAAAATTATTTGAAAAAGGGAGTTATACTAACGAAAAATATAAAATAAAAATATGTCTGGAAATCTCTGGATGTTGGATACAAAAAGTATTTTGTAGTAAACACCAAATTCCAAGTTATTATGTGTCCAAAAAATTAGACAATAGACTGAGGTCTTAGAGAAAGGCTACTGGACAGCAACATTCTCAAGAAGGAAAATGTGATTTTAAAGGGGGTTTTGCATCCATGCTTGTCCCCATTTCCTTAGGCTTTGATTAGTAGTCACTAAAAATTTTAGTGGTGATCTACTATATCAAGCCATCCTTAGGGTACATTAGGACTTTAAGCATTTCATTTACTTGGGAAGGGGAATTTTAACCTTTGAAATCAAGATTTTTGTTGTGAAAATGGATTTTGGAAAACACTTTTAAGTGAATGATTTTGAAGAAAAACACTTTTAAGTGAGTAAAAAGTAATTTGGACCTTTTAAATGGTCATCCATGGAAATTTATTCCAAGGTGACTACATTTTTAGGTCAAGCAAGTATGAACAACAAGCAAGTTGATGAACAATTTACATCTTCAAAGTTTGAGATGCATGCATGGATGAGAGAATTTTAGGGTAAGGAGAAGGAGGTTATACCTATCTTCTTGTGTTTGTGTTTTTGTTTGAATGGATTCAAGGCTTGAATGTGTTTAGTGTTTGATGATAGAGTTGGTCAAAGAGAAAACAAGTAGATAACACTTAAGTCCTCTATGTTTTCTCTCCAATCCTCCTCTTTAGTGATGATTTAAGCTTGAGCTTGTGTATTTTTAAGAGTGGTTTGAGAGTGTTTGGAGTGGGATTGGGAAAATAATCAAGAGAAAAAGGTGGCAATTCAAGGGAATTCCCACTGTTTTCTCTAGTATTTTCGCCAAGGTGTTGCTGTGAATGAAGTTGTGGCTCCTTATTTCTGAGACTGAGGGGTTCTATTTATAGCCCTCTGAAATATTCAAAAGTATCCACACGGATAAGAACCTCAGTTTGCACTGTTCATTAAATGCAGCTGCAGGCTTTGGACACAAGGAATATTTTTGAAAATATTCAAACTGGCCATGTTTTTCAGCTTGCCAATTCGGGTTTTTTACAATTTCTTTTCTTTTTGAGATTCTTTTCTTGGCTTAACCTTAAATAGCAATGCCTACTTTGCCCTTGCTTTGTTAGAAAAGTTAGGAATTGTTAGAAATGTTAGGAATGTTAAGACTTTCGTTAATTTTCTAACGAAAATGCTAACAACTCAATTTGGAGCACTTACAATAACAAGCTTAGCCTTTTTAGACACTTAAGGCATAAAAAGCTGAGCATTTTTCATGCACTTTTAGGCATTATAAGCCTAGATTCTTTTTAAGTACATTGCTTGTTATAAATAATCAATACACTTCTTTAAACAAGAAAGCATCGTAGTAACGAGCTCCGTGCTTCGAGTTATATTTCAAGTGTAAAGATAAAGTAATTTATGCCTTTCAAGTAGGGTACGCTGTAGTAGCGAACTCCATGTCCCTAATACTTAGCATAAACCACCTCATACATTCTCATTGGCAAGAGTACATTGTTGCATCGAACACCGTGCCCCGAGCTCGAGAGAATAGTATGGATAAAATGCCTTTGCCTTTTATTTATCAAAAATAAAAGATTAGTGACTTTGTCAATTTAAGCATATGAAAAGGGAAATGATATCACACATGATAACCTAAGAAATAACCTACCATAACAAAAAGGTCAGCATGTGCCACGGTTAGAACTAAGCTAACCAGATCAAAAGAGAATGAAATCATTTTTTTTAAATAAACAGAAATAATTACACTAATATACAAGTGTTACCCTAAGTGATAATATCACCTGGGGTAGCACAGATAAACAGACTTAGAGATTACAAAGACCAAGAGATCTTTTCAAACTAGAAAATCTCTCGTGGTCCAAGGTCTTGGTAAAGATATAAGCCAGTTGATACTTAGTATCAATATGATCAATGTTAATTAGGCCTTTATCTACCATATCTCTAAGAAAATGATGACGTATATCTATGTGCTTAGTACGGGAATGTTGAACAGGGTTTTCTGAAATGTTGATAGCACTCAGGTTATCACAGTACATAGTCAAAGAATTACTCTCTAGGCCATAGTCATCTAGCATATGTTTTAGCCAAATAAGTTGTGCACAACAACTACCAGCTGCAACATACTCAGACTCAGCTGTGGAAAGAGAGACACAATTTTGTTTACGACTATACCATGAAACTAAATTATTACCCAAGTAAAAACACCCCCCACTAGTACTCTTCCTATCATCCATATCTCCCGCCCAATCCGAGTCGCTAAAGCCTACCAAATTGGTATTAGTATCCTTACTAAACCAAATCCCTAATTCACTTGTACCTGAAACATATTTAATTATCTTTTTGACAGAATTAAGGTGTGAGACTTTAGTATTGGCTTGATAACGTGCACAAACACACACGTTGAACATGATATCAGGATGACTAGAAGTGAGATAGAGAAGGCTACCTATCATAGAACGATATAGAGTAGGATCAACATCCTCACCTACTTGGTCTCTACCAAGTTTAAGAGAAGAACACATAGGGATTTTTGAACTCTTTGCTCCTTCCAGCCCAAACCGTTTCACTAGGCTCTTTGCATACTTGCTTTGTGAAATGAATATTCCTTCATTTGATTGTTTCACCTGCAAGCCTAGAAAGAATATTAACTCACCAATCATGTTCATTTCAAATGTTGATGTTATAGCCTCTACAAAATCTTTTAAACACGTTTGAGAAGTAGAGCCATAGACTATGTCATCAACATAGATTTGAACAATGACTGTTTCTTTGCCACGCCTTAGGATAAATAAGTTCCTATCTGCTTCACCTCTTGTAAAACCATATACAAGTAAGAAAGAGGTTAAGCGACCATACCATGCACATGGAGCTTGTTTCAAGCCATATAAGGCTTTATCAAGTCTATACACGTGGTTTGGTAGATGAGGATCTTCAAATCCTTTTGGTTGTTCAACAAAAACTTCTTCTTTTAAATAACCATTTAAAAGGCAGCTTTAACATCCATTTGAAACAAGGTAATTTTTAGAAAACAAGCTATAACCAAGAGGAGTCTTATGGATTCTATTCTAGCAACAGGAGCAAAGGTCTCATCAAAGTCAACACCTTCAATTTGGGTGTAACCTTGAGCTACGAGACGAGCTTTGTTCATAACAATATTTCCTTGCTCATCTGATTTAATAATGAAAATCCATTTTGTACCAATTACATTTGTATTAACGGGACGTGGTACTAAACACCAAACTTCATTACGAGCAAATTGTTCAAGTTCCTCTTGCATGGCATGTATCCAAAAATTATCTTTTAAAGCTTCAGCAATATTTTTGGGTTCTAAAGAAGAAACAAAACAGGAATATTTTACCTTGTGGTATGTGGTGGACATGCACACATACCTTGCTATTTCACGGTTACTAAACTGCCCTTTGTTCCTTGTTCGTACCCCTTCACTTGCTTCTCCAATGATTTGAGATGAAGGACGATCTCTTCTGATCCTAGCTGGTGGATCCCTTCTCAAATTTTCATGCACATGAGCATCATCATCTGACTGTTCATCCTTTTCATTCTTTGGGTGGTCTTGGGTGATACCGGAGATGCTATCCCTTCAGTGGCAACACTTGGGCCAGCACCTGGGGTATCACTTACTTGATTTTGATCCTCCAGTTCTTCCAACAATATCAATGGAGATTCCTGTACTCCATCACCTATAACACTTGCTAAATCATCAAAAACAACGTTAATTGATTCCTGAATGGTTTTTAACCTAAGGTTATAAACCCTATATGCTCGACTGTCCTGAGCATACCCAAGAAATATAGCCTTATCACTTTTAGAGTCAAATTTAGCTAAGTAATCCTGATCATTTAGAACATAACACACGCACCCAAATGTATGAAAATAGTGAACCTTTGGTATCCAACCATTCAAAATTTCATAAGGTGTCATTATAGTACCAGGTCTTAGAAAAACTCTATTGGCCGTGTGACAAGCTGTGTTTAAGGTCTCAGCCCAAAATCTTTTTGAAATTCTTTTTGAAAACAACATCACACGTGCCATCTCAAGTAAGGTCCTGTTTTTCCTTTCAGCCACCCCACTTTGTTGAGGTGTTTTGGGAGCAGAAAACTCATGTTTAATTTCTTTTAATTCACAAAAAGTAAAGAACAATGAATTATCAAACTCCGTTCCATGATCAGACCTTATTCGCATGATAGGAGTAGAAAACATGTTTTTGATTTTAGCATGTAAGATCTTAAACTTTTCAAAAGTTTCTGATTTTTCTTTCAAGAAATATACCCAAGTAAATCTAGAAAAATCATCAACTATTACAAAAGTATATTTCTTACCACCTAAACTGTCTACCTCCACTGGACCCATTAAATCCATATGCATCAATTGAAAACAGTGAGTTGTCCCAGAATACTCCTCATTATGTTGGGTAGCACTATGGGTAGCACATGTTTGTTTACCCTTGAGACAATCTTCACATATGATTTTCGTACTTATGTCCAGACTAGGTATACCTCTTATAGCTTCAGCATTAATGAGTTTCACAATGCTTCGAAAATGGACATGACTCAACTTTTGATGCCATAAGGTAGCATCATCAACCCTCACAGAATGACACACTTGTTTATCCTCAGCAAGATAACAGTTATTACTTGACCTAGTACCAGTCATAACACAGTTATTGGTACAATCAAAAACTTCACAAGTGTTTTTATTGAATTTCACTTCAAGGTTGTCATCACAAAGTTGGCTAATACTAATTAAATTAGTTACAAGTCCATCAACATGAAAAACATTTTTCAAAGCAGGAAATCCAGGTACATTTAATATGCCTTTTCCTACTATATTACTCTTGCCACCACCACCATATGTTACACTACCACCTTGAATAGGTTCATATTCCTTTAAAAACATTTTTGTTCCAGTCATATGACGAGAACAACCACTATCAAAATACCATGAACCTTCAACATTAGTTTTTAAGGCAGTGCACACAACATTACATATCAGGTTAGACTTAGGTTTCCACACTTTCCTACTTTGATAATTTTTCTTCTGACTGACAGTGATATCTGACGTGCTAGGCAACACTTCAGGTATCACAAAGGAACTGGACTGTTTCTTTAAGAGAGTTTTACAATCATTTTTCAAATGTCCAGTAGAGTAACAGTAGTTACATATTTTTACCTTGTCAGAAGACTTATCAGAAGATATTAGTTCAACATGGTCTCTTTCTTTAACAAAAATTAACTTATCTTCCTTATTAGACAAAGTAGATGTAATAGCATTTAAGGACTCTTGAAAACCCATACCTGCCTTGAGTGGTTTGCTCAACCCAAGAATTGCATCTAACTTGGAAGAACTCGTGTTGAGTTTCTTAAATGTTGCCTCGGCAAGAGTAAGCTTGGCCTTGACTTTGTCCAGCTCCACATCCTTCTTTGTGAGTTGAACTTCCACTCTAGTCAAGCCATCAGTCAGGTCTTGAACCTCTTTGGACAGAGAAATCACCTTCTTGTTCTCTTTCTTCCATTCGTCCACCAATTCTTTGCAAAGGTTCTTAAGACCACAAATGAGTTCATCCTTGCTGAACTCCTTGCTTTGTTCACCCTCTTGTGAACTACCTGCATCCATGTTAATAGAACCCACAAAACAAACAACATTTATCAAATTTAAATCTGTGTACCTGTTGGATGATATCTCAGGTGCTATCCCACTTTGGATATCACATGGGGTATCACTGACAGAATCCGAGTCACAATTTGTGACCACCATTGCTGTTTGATCTGAATCTTCAGATTGATTGGTCTCCTCATCCTCATTGTTACTGAGTGAAACCCATAGGTTCTTTCCCATCTTCCTTAGAGTGTTAGCACACTCGTTTGAGTAATGACCCCATCCAGAGCAAGCATGATATTGGATTGATTCAAGGTATTTTGGATCAGATCTGGATTGATCTGATGATGCTCTCCTTATGGGACCACCTTTCTGAGTAGATGGAAATGTCCTCTTTGGCATTGAATTGTACACCTTGGTTTGTTGCTCTTTAGCCTTCACCTGCACATTTTCTTTGTTAAATTTTCTCACCATTGAGTTATATTTCCTAGCAAGTAAGGCAACACTGGCATCTTCACCTAATTCCTCAAAAATTTCGTCATCCTCATTAGTTGAACCACTAGAGGATTGAACTTTTAAAGCAACACTCTTTGCCTTTCGAAGCTTCACTTTGCTTAGCAAGGTTTGACTCAAAATTTTTTAAAATGCTCATTAAGGAATTGATGTCCATAGTAGAAAGGTTGTGAGCCTCTTCTATAGATGAAACTTTTATATTAAAACGCTCAGGGAGAGTCCTAATTGCCTTTGAAACCAATTGTTTGTTTGTAAAAGGTTCACCTAAAAGTTGACACTCATTAGCAATGTCAAACAATTTTTCAAAATAAGAGGAAATGGTATCATTTTCACCCATTCTCAACCTTTCAAATTTGCCAATAAGACCTCTAAGTTTGTTTTCGCGCACACTAGAATCACCTTCACAAAACCTTTGTAAAATATCCCAAGCTTCTTGAGCTGTGGAACTATTTTGAATAAGTTTAAAAATATGCATGTCAACCCACTCAAAGATAGTATTAAGAGCTTTCTCAGTATAGTTAGCTAGGGTGATCTCTTCATTAGTCCACTCGCCTTCAGGTTTAACCTGAATATCACCATCCTCATCAGGAGGTAAAAGTGGAAGAGAGTACCCAAGCTTTATCAACCTTATCTCCAAGTCAAGCTTACACTTTAAGGGAGTGTAGGGAGAGTGGTTGAATTTGTTCCTTAATTTTAGCTCCCACTTCCTCAAATGTAGCAACCAAGTTGATTTATCTCCAAGTCAAGCTTCCACGCCTTGTACTCCCAAGCTTTATCAACCTTATACTCTTCTTTTATTCAGCAACAACTCCTTGACCAAGTCTTCACACGTTTTGATTGTTGTTGTCAAAATACCAAATTTATGCATAAAATGCATAAATCAATTTCTTCCAAATTCCACACGTTTCTAGCTCTTCCTTTGATGCTATTGCACTCTGAAATATAAACATAAACCATAGACTATACAGATTATATTAGCACATTAGTCCATTAAATAATAAGTAAGAAATATACAACTATATAAATTCCAGTTCAGGAAATCATCTGCGATATCACCTGGAATTTGGAAAATCATCTACGATATCACCTGCAGTTTACACTAACATACTATCCAAAAAGTAGAAATAAATAAATACAAAATTTGTAATACTTCCTTGCATACAACATGATATAAGTAATATTTTCTCAATGTTTATACTAAGTTTTTTCCTTGGTATTTTAGTAAAGTAAATGAATCACATTTTCCTTAAACAAAGGATCTAGGTGAGGGGGAGGGAGGCAAATGGTGTGGCGGACAGGCTCGCAGTAATTGCTCATGTTCATCGTCAACATATGAGGTATAATACGGCTATTGAGTTGCCTGTGGAGGTGATAAATGCCTTATGATTTGATGATTTAGGCATTTATGTGGATCGTCGTTGACATATGGCATTTTTTATGGACTTTGGTGGTTGTTTTAAGGAATTTTGCTACAATGCATGGCCATGCTTTTAAATCCTGCATGGGCTGGCACGCCCGTGCATGCTATGGAACTCAGCCATGCAAAAGGATATTTTTCAACGCTGGAGTTTCTGCATTTGGGGAGCATCCGCTCCAAATGGGGGGGGGGGAGCGTCTGCTCCCATTTGCCGGGAATGTTTCTGGTTTTCTGGAGCATCCGCTACCTTGGCTTAGGAGCGTCCATTCTCGTAGCGGTTTGGCTGGACGGATTGGGCTGAAGCAAGGCGGTTTGGACTGTGCGTTTTTCAAGTGCGGTTTGTCTCATGTGCGGTTTGGTCAAAATGCGGTTTGGCTTAGGCAGTTTGAATCAGGCGGTTAGGCACGAATGCGGTTTTGGGTGCGGTTTGTCTTAGGAGGTTTGCTTGATCAGAGGTTTGGGTTTGATGAGGATTGGGTCAGGTGAGGTTTGGATTTGGTGCGGTTTTGGCTCTGGTGAGGTTTTGGCCCCGATGCAATTTTGGCCCTGGTACAGTTTTGGCTCTGGAGCGGTTTCCACTCTGCTGAGGTTTGGTGGATCAGGCGGTTTTGGAATTGGTTGGGTTTTTGGTTTTACTTAGCTTGCATTGATAAGCAAGTAAAGTTGATAGTTAGATGTTTTTTTGGCTTTAGAGTTGGGCAAACTTTTATTCTCGCTCATTGATGTAACTCTTTTTTATTCATCAATAAATTTTCGAAGGTGCTTCCCTGGTTCTTAAAAAAAAAAAGGTGAGGGGGAGCCTCACATTTTAAACGTAAACAGCTACGTACTATACTATGTACAAAAATACATATAATCTCTAAAACCCATAATTTTATTACATAAACTTTCAAAATATTTTTTCCTTTTTTGAGCTTAGATCCGAGTAGTAAATATAATTCCTAAGGCAATTAAATAGCATGCTAATTCATAAATCTTAAATATATTTTACACTACATACTCCATCAACTATTTAATAGTTAGTAAATAAATAAAAATTCAATGTTACAACCATTTATATTACTCACCATAGCATTGGGATATTTGAAACTCACATAACAACCTTCCATCTTTTTCTTTTATGTTTCCTTTAAAAATTTATATTTATGTGGTAATAATTTCCCCCGTCCACAAAACCTAAAAACAAAATCTAGGTCCGTAAATATAATAAGAACCTTTACTTATTAACTTTATTCACGTTAACTCTTTACTAAGCATAATTCTTATATTTTTTTTTTCAATTCAACATTAGTATTTAAATTTGACCAGCAAAATCAAAATTCCAAAAATAATAACAATTGTATTGTGTAAATGTCAAACATGTCCCCAAACCCTCCACTCCTTCATTAATAACCCCAGCCTCTCTCTCTAATAACAAAATACAATTCTCTCTATAGAAATAAAATAAAAACACACCATCTCTCTGACCCTCTCTAACCCGGCGACCCTTTTCTCCTCCACAACCATGTCACAATTTTTAGCTCCGATGATCTCCACTTTCATGCATTTTTTTGAATACCTCAGCCGATAGCGGTAATGGTTCGCTTTGATGGATGGTCCCCAGTGACGTCGAAGTTATAAGTTTCTGTCGACTGCGATGGCTTCTACTGGTTGAGGGGAGTCCGGATCAGGTACTGTTTATAATCGCCGGGATTTGTGCCGCAAAATTAACATATATGAGGGAGGTTGACGTCTCTTCTCTCTACGCCGCCGCTCCCACATTTGAAGAACCCAAGCTCCATTGTCTTCTTAATCACCCCCCCCCAAACAACCAACCACAACAGCGTCATCACGGACTTCTTCTTCACTAAAGTTCGGATCTTTCTCTCTCTACCTCTCGAGATTTGTCTCTCTATCTCTCTCACCCTTTCTTTTATTTGCTCTGTTTTTCTCTCCAAAAATGATAGTGTGTAGATGGATAGTTCCTTATGTGGGCTTCAAATTTCAATTATGAAATTATAAATTTCTTTCACTTGTCTATTTGTTGCAGATATTTGTGGACACTTGTGTAGTACCGATTAACATGTGGCAAAAGAATGGACAGTTGTTACTCTCACAATTCACTATGGCTATTTTGTATAATGACTACAAAGTGCCTGTTTGATGTATGAAGTAGACGTAGGTAGGATGATATGAGAAAAAGGGAAACAAATAATGAACTGAGAAAAAGTATTTTTTTCAAGACAACCTTCAATTTTCAATAGAAAGTAAATTTGATTTTCCATTTCTTTATATAAAATTACAATATGTTACTATTTTCAAGATAACCTTCAATTTTCAAATGTAAACTTCCATCCCCTAAATACGCCACACTTCTTCCTCTTTCTCCTCTTATTTATTATGAAAAAATTCCAGTTTTAAAATGAATGCAAAGTAAATGTAAAAAAAAATAAAAAATCAAATTTACTTTCTATTAAAAAAATTAGAAATTAATTCTGAGAAAAAAGGTTGAATAAATAATAATTATATCTTCCAAGAAACGATGACATATTTAAGTTGCTCAAAATTCTTTCTCCCAAAAAATGACTTATTTCTCTAGTTAAATTTCTCAAAAAGTCAAATTACCAACTATTATTCCAAAATAATATAACTATTATTTTACTAACTATTCTAAAAAAATGATTGTACCTTTAAAATAATTTTAATTTTATATGACTATCTTATCTAATTTTGATATAACAAAAATTAAATAAACTTACAAAAAGAAAGATAAAATATTGTATTAGATTATTTTATATAACTTACTATATGTCATCTTTTCAAAAATAAATATAAATACTTTAAAAAACATTAGAAAAAAAAAAACAACATAGAAAATTATTTCCTAAATAAAGTAGATAAAAGCCAAAAATTCGTTCAAAAAAAAGTATCTATTTTCAATGGAAAAAACAATTGAAGAAGTTTATAATTTTGAAGCCTAAAAATCCGCCTATAATACCAAAATGAGATTTTAAATTTTCATTAAGATTTTTTTTTTTAAAAAAAATCTTTCATTTCTTTTAAGTTCTAAATGATCAAAATATACACGTGTCAATTTTTTTTGTCCAAAAGAGAACAAATGTCTTATATGCATACTACATCATCAAGCAACTCAAAGTCTAATGACCAATATACCCCTCGTTGGAGTTTAACATGGACACAACTCAAGGTCATCTTTGTAAGTGCAAATTTCATCAACACTTTGACAATTTTACCCTTTAAAGCGACATTTCTAGGCGGGAACTTACACTATCCTTGTTTTATATATACTAGTGTAACACCCGTGCGATGCACGGACCGTTACTAACACTCAAAAGATGAAATTTAAAATAAAACAAACAGAAAAGCGAGTTATTTTTATATATTGTGAAAAAAATTCGTGAATACTATATTGATAGTACAAATATCACAGTGGTCAGTATTATCATCATTACATATCAATATTTAAAATCATTTACCTTTTAACTCTGAATGTAGTGACATATAATTGGTCATTGCAAAATTTTGGTCAGCAAATTTAAACTTGCTACACCGTGTAGCGAGTTTAATCAGACAAAATTATAAACTCGATACACCGTTTAGCGAGTTTCAAAAAATGGATCATTTAGGTCAATAGTTTGGAAGGCTTGTTATTTTTTATAAAGAGAATTAAAAAAAAAATCAAAAGATTTGGTCATCCCAAAAGGATAGTACAATTATCTAATAAAAATTAAGAACATTTTTTTTTCAAATGAAAACTTTTCATTAACTCATGCTCGTACATCTAAAAAAATATGTCATATTTATTTACATTAACTCATCATGAACATAATTATGAAATTTATTTTCAATTTAACTTATTTAATTTTGAGAAGAAAAATAATAATCATAAAAACACTAACAATTGTGTTAAATGAAAAAAAAATCTCAAACCCTCCGCTCCCTCATCAAAAAATAAAAATCTGAAATAAAACTGGCCAATCAGAGATCGCGAAGTGTCACAATAAAAAAAAAAACCTGTGTACACGCGCCTATGTCGGCGCGTGTACTGCATGCGCCTAATTTTCTTCCAATCAGATCCTGCCACGTCACATGTTAATGCTATATCTTCAACTTTGCCACTATGTGAAATTATGAAAATGCCCTTGGTTTGAGCAGCAACATCGACTGTCCTCCTTTTATATATAGATAGATGTTAGATAGTATTCTTAAGATTTATGTATAAATTAATATAGTAGTACTATTACCTCTGTCCCAATATAAATTAATATATTATTTTTTATTAAGATTTTGTCTAGAAAATTTAAATATTCATGCAATGCATACCGAAATAATTTGATTTTCTTTGTTCCGCTCCAAATGAAAACTTAATCTACCCCTTTTATTCTCCTCAACTTTAATATGCAATCCGTACTAATTCTCTTTTACTCCCAGTGAAAAACCCTACTTCACCCATTTAATCCAATAAAAGAAAAAAATATATAAATTCTATTTCAAAATAAATTCTAATAACTTATTAATTTTTAATTTAAGAACATTACAAATTATACTTTCACACATATACAATTAGACTAGCAATATAAGATACCACAACAAATTATACATAATATATCATATTTATATACATTAACTCATCATGAACATAATTATGATATTTATTTTCAATTTAACTTATTTAATTTTGAGAAGAAAAAATCAAAATCCTAAAAACACTAACAATTGTGTTAAATGAAAAAAAAAATTCCCAACCCCTCCGCTCCCTCATCAAACCCAACCCACTCATTCCGCTCATTCCTCTCCCTCTTTTAAAATACCAATTTGTACACCAAAAAATTAAAATGATGACCATATTTCCCGATATTCGTCTTTATAAATACACAATTTTTTTAGACCGATCGAAAAATCGATAAATTTATTAATACTTTATTTACTATGCTTTAAATATTTTTTTAAGAAAAATTAAATAAATTGTTTGATGTATCGAACTAAAATAAACTCAATAACCATATTACCCTATCCCACTTATTAAATAGAAACTCAAACCCACATTCATCACACTCCATATATATATATATATATATATATATATATATATATATATATATATATATATATATATATATATATATATATATAATGTAACTTAATAAATTTGGACAAGTGTCAGTAGTAACTAGTGCTTTGACTTTGGCATAGAGTTTGGTTCACAACTTTGAGAGATATATATATATATATAGATATATCTATATATATCTATATATATATATATCTATTTATATCTATATATATCTATATATATATATATATATATATATATATATATATATATATATATATATATATATATATATATATAGATTATTATTATATTAAATATTCCTATATATTTTATATATACAGAATGATTTTGTTTATACATATTCAACACCATTCCAACTCATCATCCTATACCCCATCACTTTTATTTTATTTTATATTCTTCATTTTTTTTATTAGTAAAATTTTTATTTTTATTATCATTATTATTATTATATTATCATTTATAATTAAAACAAATACTTCACACTTAATTAATTTTTACTAAACAGAAATTGAAAAATTAGCGAAGGATAATTACCATATTTATATTTAAAAAAGAGGAATTTTTTTCTTTGTTCAAATCATATGAAAGAAGTCTCTATTTAAAGAGAATTTTTTTTTATGAATTTTGGTGTAAAAAAGAAAAAAATTAATTTAATATATAATAGAAATTCAAACCCACATTCATCACACTCCGCCCTATATATACATATAGATATATATTATTATTATATTAAATAACTCTATCTACTTTATATATACACAATGATTTTGTTTATACATATTCAACACCATTCCAACTCATCATCCTATATCCCATCACTTTTATTTTATTTTATATTCTTTATTTTTTTATTAGTAAAATTATTATTATTATTATTATTATTATTATCATTTATAATTAAAAAAAATATTTAACACTTACTTAATTTTCACTAAAAAGAAATTGAAAAATTAGCAAAGGATAATTAACGAATTAAAATTTAAAAAGAGGAATTTTTTTCTGAGTCCAAATTAAATGAAAGAAGTCTCTATTTATAGAGAAAAAGAAATTATGAATTTTGGTGAAAAAAAATTAAAAAAAAATTAATTTAATATAAAATAATTGAGGTCAAAGAAATAAGAGGAAAAAATAAATCTGAAATAAATTCAGCCAATGAACATGTGACACGTGGGTTTTCTAATATTTTCAATTCTACCATCGATGGAAATGACCAAATTGCCCTTCGCTGAATATGCAACACGTGGGCGGAACTTTAAAAAAAAAAAAACATTTTCCACTGCATTCACGTGCCATTCTCGGCGCGTGTATGACACGCGCCAATTTCAGTCTATCAGTAACGCGCCACGTGTATTTTCTTTCCTGTTATCTTCATTTTTGCCATGGCTTGAAATGTCTAAACTGCCCTTGGTTTTTTGGGGGAAAAATGAGACTTTCCTCCTTTTATATATAGATAGATAGAGATTATTATTATTATTATTATTATTATTATTATTATTATTATTATTATTATTATTATTATTATTATTATTATTATTATTATTATTATTATTATTATTATTATTATTATTATTATTATTATTATTATTATTATTATTATTATTATTATTATTATTATTATTATTATTATTATTATTATTATTATTATTATTATTATTTTATTATTATTATTATTAGCCCTTTTTTTGTCAAAGACCAAAAAAAAAACCAAAGTTTGATTTTTATTTCTTCTTTTTTACTTACTATGTAAACTGATTTAGGTTTTAAAGGAAGAGAGGGGGTGTTTTGTAACTTTAAATTTATTTTTTAGGGTCTAGAGTTTAACATTTTACGGTTTCAACCCCCATTACTGCCACCTCAGCAAAGTTAACGGAGAAATTGACGGAAAGTGAACGGAAGGATTAACTGAAAAATTATATAGGTAGGTCAAGGATGTAAACGTTCACAAAAATACGATAGGGATGAAACCGTAAAAAACGCTAAATGTCAGGGACTAAATAGGTACTTAACTCGTTCAAATTACTTTGTTTTTCGCTATGCGCCTCCATTCCTAAATGTTCAAATTTGAAAAAAAAATTCAAAATGAATATACTGTTCAAAATTTTTACTTTGTTTTTTTTTTCTACTCATTTGTCCCCAAGTAAATGTTCAAATTTGCAAATGAAAGAATAGTTTCAAAATGAACGTACTGTTCAACATTTTTACTTTTTTTTTTGTAAATTTGAATATACATTTAGGGACGGAGAAGTAAAAAAAAAGTAAAAATGTTGAACAGTACGTTCATTTTGAAACTATTTTTTCATTTGCAAATTTGAACAATTACTTAGGGACGGATGAGTAGAAAAAAAAAACAAAAATTTTTTTTGAACAGTATATTCATTTTGGAACTATTTTTTTTTTCAAATTTGAACATTTAGGAACGGAGGTGCGTAGCAAAAAATAAAGTAATTTGAACCCAATAAGCTAAAACTTTCTGTAAACCCATACAACAACTGTTCAAAATTACTTTGTTTTTACGACTTCGTCCCTAAATGTTTAAATTTGAAAAAAAATAGCTCCAAATGAATATATTGTTCAAAATTTTTACTAATTTTTTTTTGCAACTCATCCGTCCCTAAGTGAATGTTCAAATTTGCAAATGAAAAAATAGTTTCAAAATGAACGTACTGTTCAATATTTTTACATTTTTGTTTACTCCTCCGTCCCTAAATGAATGTTCAAATTTGTAAAAAATAAAATAAAGGAATAGTTCCACAACGGAGTTAAGTATCTAAAAGGACACTGGCTTATAGAACTCTTTACGAAAAGGTCCCATTTAAAATAGTTCAAGGATGAAAAAGGCTTAGAAAATAGTTAAAGGACTAAAAGGTCCCAAATAAAATAGTTTAAGGACCAAAAAGGTACTTTTCTCTTCATATGGTTGTAGAGAAGGAGGTTGCATTGAGAGAGAGAGAGAGAGAGAGAGAGAGAGAGAGAGAGAGAGAGAGAGAGAGGATGAAGGATTTAATTGAGTTTACATTGAAATTGATTCAAAAAAATGTTGATTGTGATTAATTGAAGAATGATGATCGAAGAAGGTGGTGGTGGCGATTAAAGTTGGGAGGGGGATGTGTGGCTGTGGAGGAAGGATAAGTAGTGGGCGGATTGGGAATGGTGGGAAGAGGATGGGTTGGGGGAATAAAATTAAAAAAAATGAATAAAATTTTGCATTTTTGATTTTTTTTGGAAAAAAAATGAGTCAACAAGGTTAAATGGGTCATTTATTAACGATTTTGTTTATTTTAATTAATTAAAGAATAATATGCAGGTTACTTTGGTCGTTTCGATACTATAGATGTCAATATTTAATAATCGAATAGTAATAACAATAAATCCTTTTGTCATAACATTGAAATTTGTAACAATTAATTGATACTTTATTGATCAGTCAACTATTGTATGAGAGACAAACGATTAATATTGACGAAATTGGAACTTTACTCATTAACTCGTAATAATAATTGTTTTTTTTAAATCAATAAAATTCAAAAAACAAAGCTATTTTGTATTGGAGTGAGTACTAATAACTGCTTTTCTTAAAACCAATGAAAAATCCGAAAATGTCAGTTTTCCCGCTCAAATCAATCCCCCAAAAATGGAAACTTGAAATTAATGCTCCTTACTCAGTTCCCAACTGTAAAAATTTATTACTGTCATTATTAATAATTGTACACAGCTCTGCTCATTAAGAGCTTTATTTTGAATTTTCTGGAAAATAAAACCATTAAGTAACAGCCTGTAATCTCATAATATGTGCACATGCTTTGTTCAAACCAATGCCACTTAATACAGTTTCTCAATTGCCATAAGGAAAAAAAATCCACTACTTTAAATGGCTGATAATTAATTAAATATTACATATTCAAAAAACATTGATTCAGCTTGTTAATGTTCGGGAATATGAAAAGCCTGTTTTCATACACTATATAAACTCCAATTGCTTCCTGTTGCTTTTTCTTTCCTTCAATCTGGAAAAGAACAAATCAATATACAATGTCAATTAGTTATACTCTTCTCCGTGACCTTCAAAAGGGAAGGTCCGATTGGACCATTAAAGTTATGATTGCACGTCAATGAAATGTGGATCCTGGCAACAAGATGAATTTACCTGCCTCTTTCGAGTTCATTCTTGTAGATATGGAGGTAAGAATTTTTTTTAGAGCTGAAAATGCATTATCTTTTATTTCTCAAAAAATTATAAAAATAATGTTGTGTGTTAACTAATAAGCTTCATTAAGAAAACGTTTAAGTTACTTGCAGTATACCTTGCTTTTGTATGGGTTTTTGCTTCCTCCATAAATCTCTGTTTGTCACACATTATGGGCACTGCATAAAAATGTAAATTAGTGGATGTGAATGTAGAAATATGTTCCTTAAACCTCTGAAATAAACATTTATAACTTATTTTGAGGGAAGGATTACTAACATATATTATCATAATAAGTTTAGAAACATTGACGATTTGGCTGATTTCTGAAATAAAAAAGAGGTGAAGTATGTCGGCTATTGAATGTTGAACCAAGAAACAGATGGAAAGTAAGAATAGATTTGGAAATATTGAAGCAGTAAGCTAAATCTCATATATTGAAGTTTCTATATTGATAGGATTTTCTCAACCTTAAGCATAGGACTCTAGAATGTGATGATGTTCAACTCGTGTATAGGATGCTGAGTTGTTTTTATGATGAAATACTTTAACAAAGGTTTATACCTGTACAAACATAATAGGAACTGGAAGTTGCAGGAGGGTTTCATCGCGAACAGCTCCCTTCATATTCTGCAAGATTATGAAACTGAACTCAATATCATGCCTCCATAAGAATGCTTAAACACAGTACTGTATGCATAGTGACTCTTATTAAATGGAGTAAAATAAATTTATATTACACATGCTCATGAAAGTTCTGCTTAAACTGTTGTACATAATCCAAATATTTTATAGAGTTTCTAAAAGCGTTTAAGCGTTATTCTGATTACAGTATAAATCATTTGTAAGTGCATCAATCTTTATCACAAGAGTTGCAAAAGAATTATTAACCCATATTGAAACTGCTGGAGATGGAACTCTGATTAATTTGCTGCTAATGATGAAACCAAAACCCTATTTCATCTTTATCCAAGTACATTATTTTTAGTCTTAACTGAATTTCTTAAACGATATAATAACTTTGGCATTTCTATTTAGGGAGGAAGAATACAAGCAACTATTCCAAGCTCTTTCCTACAAAAGTTTAAGGGCAAGCTTAAAGAGCAAAGCGTGTACTTTATTTCTAATGTTCTTGTAGTGGACAATCGTGGAAAGTATAAAATTGTGGCACAACCATGCAAGGTTATTTTCATAGACTCAACAGTTATAATGTCAGTAACTGGCAAAAATTTCCCCAAACATCATTTCTTCAACCTAATGACATATCCACAAGTTTATGCAATTGAAGATGCTGTCAATTCTGAACTAATAGGTAATATGCTATTTTTTCATAATTTGGTTATTTATACACTCATTTCCGCATGCATGCATATATTCATAATTTTCATATTATCTAATACAGAAATGCATTTGATAATTTCAGATGTTATTGGCAAATCGGTTGGAAAGGGAGCACTCAGATACAAAAATGATGCCAAATTTGTTGAAATAGAGATAGAAGATAGTAGGTTTTGTTTTATGTTTGAAAAAAAATATTGGAAATAAAAAACCTTTTTTTCCTCTTATTCTTAAAACCTTTTTTTTCCTCTTATTCTTACAAAAAAAAATTGTGTACACTTTTAAAAATACAAGTTTGAATAACAGATCTTGGTTTATGAGTTAAAATAAAAAATTTGTAAATAATTATCTTTATTACTACAAATAGAAGTCAGTTATTTGTATTTAACAATCCTTCTAACTTGAAAATGCAGTAAAAATAAATTAACATGCACACTTTGGGATGATTATGCCATTCAAATTATGAGATATATTGATCTTGCGGTTGATGGCCCCCTAATAGTCGTTCTTTCCTTGATGAAGCCAAGGTCCTATCTAGGTAAATTTTCCCAAAAATGTATATAAATAAAAATTAGATAGTAATCCTATTCTAACACCCTACAATGAAACATTTATTAATATGTAATACTTGTATCATCATACAGGAAAAAATTCTTTGTCAAATGCATTTTTTGCAACGAAGATATATGTTGATAGTTGTTTTCCAGAAATGGATGAGCTAAAGAGGTATAAATTTTCTCGATTTTTTGAAATAATAACGATATCCTTAATATGCTAAAACTAACTTTTGTTTTGATATAACTATAGGGTTTTTTTCGGATGACTCAAACTCATCACAGAAGATTAGTGATATGCCATCAAAGAGCAATATGTCGAGTAATGAGGAGTTGAGTAGTGGTTCTGTTAAAGTGAAATCTGTTGCGGACTTGAAGATGTGTAAATAGGTACGGGAATATTGTTAAAAATTGTTGATTTAAATAACAAAGTCTATCTATTACATATTTTTTAACAATTTGAATTCTTGTAGGATGGATTTCAATGGGTTGTTGGACAAATTTCTGAAGTATACTCGGAAGGAAGTTGGAATTTCATAAGTTTTCGTCATTGTATGAAGAATTTGACCCTTGAAGAGAATGGCTTTAAGTGTAAACAGTGCAAAAAGATTGAGACAAATGCAACTCCAAGGTACAAGGTAAAGGTATCAATCATTTCAGGAAATGATAGCGGTACGTTTATGCTATGGGATCATGCATGTGAGACACTTATAGGGAAAACTGCACTGGATCTAAAACAACAATATGTCCAGGTAAAACATGTAATGGGTTATAGTATTATTTTTTGGGAAAATAATTGTAACAAGTATTATAATGACTGATTTAATGGTTGTTGTTTAGGTTTCAAATGATGGTTAAAGAATGCAAGATATTATTTTTTGTCTGGATGAGATAACAAATTTGGTTGGAAGAACTGCTATTTTCAAGGTCAACGTCAAGGAAGAGAACATTAATGGGGAAGAAAAACATTACTCAGTTGGAAGAGTTTGTGACGACAAAGATATTGTATAAAAATACATGTAAACAAATTTGCTAATAAAAAAGGTAATTAGATAAATTAATTTCATTCATATAATTATTCACTCTTTGAAAAAGTACTAAACTGTGTATTTCAAAATAATAGAGGAACAATATCTTGTCCGAGTTGAAGACAGCTGGTGAAGAAGTAATTGAGGTACTTTTGCTGCTTTATTAATATTTTTATGATAATCTAAAAAGTCCACTATCTATATCTAACATTTAACATATAAATTAAAAAATTTAAAATTACAGATCAGTGACTCTGTAAGTGATAATGACGAGAAGTCTAATGTTGGAGTTAAAAGAAGTTTTTGCCATATGGAGGATACTGCAACAAGCAATCCCGTGGATGATAGTGGATCAGCAACTAAAGATCAACTGAAGAACTTGAAGACTGTCAAGATTGAGAAGTACTAATGGAGAGTAAAGGCTGGTTTTGTTATTTGTTTTCAACTCTTTTAAGTATTTTTTTGCATGGTTTATGATTTGGTTTGTCTTTTTTCTAAAGCTGGAAGGCTTACTTTTGATCTACTAATGTTGATATTTGGGATTATTGGTGCTTATATCATGGCATGGTATTTATTTTGGTTATTGTAAGGCTGGAAAGCTTACTTTTTTTTTGGGTGTTCTAACTACCTTAGGGAGTTAATATGGAGATCCAGTAAAAGGAAAAAGAAATGTTGGGTACCAGGTAAATTTGAGGGCATGATCTGGTAAGGATCCACATCGTCGGTCACATTCTCAGGCAGAGGCGACCCACTTTTGATATCCTTCAACGACTTTATGATATCTTCATCAGTCCAAAATTTAGTACTCGTAATAACAACTAGAGTTGGAGGGCACATTTTAGCCTAGCTTCACAAGGAACCAAAATATAACCTGAGCAAACAGTAAGTTTAGTCCTCTTAGAATCTGGCAAAAGATGAACATATGTAAATAAATTACCCCACCTGTTTATAAAAGTTAATTTAGATCCAGATTCCTTCGGTAAAGGGGCAAACTACATCTACTGCTTCTTGATTACTAACATGGAAAAGAAAAGTATTACACTTCTTAGAAAAGAGAACATAGGAATAAATTAGTATACTATTTTCTAATTAGGGCAGTAAATATTAATTGGGAATTAGGCCAGTAAATATGAATTGGGAATTCAAGAATTGACCAAATATGACCAATTACCCAAGTCAACTACAAAATAATAAACATTGTAAAAATAGATTACCTTGCAACCAAGGTAATAGAATCGGGAGGAATCAAAGAGGCTGCGCTCGCAAACTTCGCAGGTATTTGTAACACCTTTGCCGGGCCTTGGCTGACGGCGTTCATTAAGGAAGGCAACCTTAGCACTGTTGATAACATACGTCTGAACTGAAGTAATGTCAAGGTATTTCTGAATTTCAGAAACCCTAATCACATCATGGTATGAAGACCTCCTTATCTGTTAATCATAAAAAAAAACACACAAAATCCAAGGTTAATTTATTAATGTTCCAATATTCAAATCACCATGAAATCAACAATTACTCGAAATCAAGTTTTTGTACATTAACATTAATAGCATTACAAGTCCCAAAATGATTTAGAAATTCAATTAATTTTTCATATTTGGGAAAAATCTACTCCATCCGTCCCAAAAGATGATTGCTATGAGATTCTCACCGCACTTTTTAGACGGCTCCAAACTCAGAAAGAAGACGACATCGTTAGTGTTCGATCAGATAATGGAACAGAATTTAAGAACAACGATGTTGCTCAATATTGTGATGACCATGGAATTGATCACAATTTCTCAACTGCTGGTGTTCCACAAAAAATGGGGTCGTGGAAAGGAAGAACAGGACGTTGATTGAGGCTGGAAAGACAATGATATCTGAAGCCAAACTGCCTCAGTATTTCTGGGCTGAAGCAATCAACACAGCATGCTTCACTCAGAACCGCTCCCTCATCAACAAAACCTATAACAAGACTCTCTATGAGCTTTGGCGAGGAAGAACCCCCAACATTGCATTCTTCAAGATCTTTGGCTGCAAATGCTTTATCCTCTACAACGAAAGAGAAAATAGAGGTAAATTCGGAGCCAAGGCCGATGAAGGTATTTTTGTTAGGTATGCTAAACATTCAAAAGGTTTTCGTGTTTTCAATAAAACTAGTTTAAAAATAGTTGAGTCTGTCCATGTTACTTTTGATGAGCATTCTCTCCTTGAGCCACATTTGGCTCCAAATGTTGCTGATGATTTTGCTGAGCCTAATGAAACAGGTGAATCCTCTAGAACCGCACCTGAACCTCAACCGCAAAATCCATCACCCTCAACTGACATTCCCTTAAACCGCACCTTTGAAACCGCACCTGAAATTCCCATTCCAGATGCAAATCCAAGGGAAGAAGAAGTTGAGAACTCCCCTATCCAGCTTATTGAACCTCTTCGTTAACTTACCTTTCATGACTTCGCTGAAGGATCTAACGACGTTCCAATTGAAGATCTTCAGCAAACCTCAGTCCAACCAGACTTACCCCCGGAGGTTCGTGAAGTCAGCAGTCATCCTCTCTCTAATGTGATTGGTGATCTGTTTTTCGGCATTCAAACAAGGAGATTGAACTATGATGAGCATACTTCCTTATTATCTCAAGTTGAACCCAAGAAGATTGATGAAGCACTCCAAGATTTCAGTTGGGTCGTTGCTATGCAAGAAGAACTCAACCAGTTTGAAAGATGCAAGGTCTGGACTTTGGTGCCTAGACCTCAGGATCAAGGAGTGATAGGAACTAAGTGGGTATTTAGGAATAAGATGGACAAGAATGGAAGCATCACTAGGAATAAAGCAAGGTTGGTTGCACAAGAATATAGGCAAGAAGAAGGAATCGATTATGACGAAACCTTTGCTCCAGTTGCAAGATTGGAAGCTATCAAAATCTTCTTAGCCTACGCCTCTTTCAAGCGTTTCAAGTTATATCAAATGGACGTGAAGAGTGCTTTCCACAACGGTGAACTGCAAGAAACCGTGTATGTTGCCCAACCGCCTGGATTTGAAGACTCCAAATTTCCCAATCATGTCTACAAACTCCAGAAAGCTTTGTATGGACTTAAGCAAGCTCCAAGGGCATGGTATGAGACTCTTTCTAAATTTTTACTAGAAAAAGGATTTAAACGTGGTAAAATTGATACAACTCTTTTTATTGCCAAATATAATGAGCATACTTTACTTGTTCAAATATATGTCGATGATATTATTTTTGGTTCTACTAATGAGTTACTTTGTAAGCATTTCGAGAAGCTAATGAAAAGCAAGTTTGAAATGAGCATGATGGGAGAATTAACATTCTTCCTCGGGCTTCAAATCAAATAATGCGAAGAAGGTATTTTCCTCAGCCAAGCCAAATACACCAAGGAGTTAATAAAGAAGCTTGGATTAGAAAATGCTAAAGCGTATGATACACCAACGGCCACCGACAATAAGCTAGATAAGGATCTAAAAGGTAAGAAGGTTGATCAAACCTTATATCGAGGTATGATCGGCTCATTACTTTATTTAACTGCTAGTAGGTCCGATATCATATTTAGTGTATGTGTATGTGCACGCTATCAAGCAGATCCTAGAGAAGCACATCTAATTGCAGTCAAGCGTATAATCCGCTATTTATCTGGAACCACTAACCTTGGACTTTGGTATTCCAAAGATTCTAACTTCGATCTTGTAGGTTATTCAGATGCAGATTATGCAGCTTGTACCATTGACAAGAAAAGCACTAGTGGTACTTGTCATTTCCTTGGGAATAGACTAGTTGCTTGAGCCAGCAAGAAGCAAGCATCGGTTTCGAGTGTCAACCACGGAAATTTGAGTATATTCTTCTTTGGAAGTTGATCTTTGTCAAATCCTTTAGATGAAGCAGCAGTTCGTGGACTATGGAATTGAAGAAGGAAATTGCCCAATCATGTGTGACAACACTTCAACAATTTCAGTCTCCAACAATCCTGTCATGCATTCCAAGACCAAGCATATTGATATCAAGTATCATTTCCTCAAAGACCATGTGGAGAAGAGGAATATCCATCTAGAGTATGTGGGGACAGACAACCAGATTGTTGATATCCTCACCGAGGCTCTTGACTCCAAGAGGTTTTCATTCCTTAGAGGAGAAATGGGTATGCTTGAACTTAAATGATTCCATACTTGTTATTGGCTAACTTGTGTGTTGAGTATAGGTTGAAATTCCTATGGAGGATTCAAACCTCACCTTTGTTGAACCGCGTGTATCAAACCGCAAGTAGTCAATCGCCTTTAGCAGCCAACCGCATACTTCCAACCGCTTGCTGCAGCTTGACCGCTTGGATCTCAACTGCATTTCAACTTGGAGTAATTTCTAATTTTTGCTTATTTTTATTAAAAAAAAAAACTGTTCAAATTCCTTTTATTTATTTTTCAGTCCTTAATTTTTGACATAAGGGCTTATTTGCAAATGTTTTCCCATGAAATTTTAAAATTTAAATGCATTAAATGCAAAGGGAGCATTAGCATTTAAAGCCATCATGTCAGCCGTCATTGGATGATGTGTTGAAGCTGAAAGGGTGTAACCTTTGTAATGATTCCCCCTGTGGGAAATTTAAAATGTCCCTTCAGCTGCCTAACCCTCAATTTTGCCTATAAATAGAAGACATACCCTACCTTTACAACCTTTTCAAACTGTCTTCTCTGGCATCCGTACTATCAAGTGTCAGTTTTCTACCATACACTTCTTCTCTCTCTTCAAAAACTCTCTTAAAAGCTTTAAATTCTTTAAGTCAATGGCACCAAAGAGGCCTATCTTCGATATGGTATGATTTCTAACCCTAATGTTCTTCTTTTTCTGCAAATCATACTTGAATAAACTGCCATTGATGAACATTCATGTTTCGACGCACTCAATCTGATTTTTGCTTATATCATCCTCATTTCTTAATCATTTTGCATAAAACTTGTTGGGTTTTGTTCGGATTTTACCTATGATTCTGATTATATGTTTTATTTCATGATCAACACCTATCTTGGAGACTTATTTTGGATTTTTAGGTTTCTAACTTCCGAAAACCCATTTCGGATTTTTGCATTTTCATGTTGATTCTGAGCAAAGTATGAATTTTTATTGTTATATTCTTGATCTACTGCTCAATGTGATCATTTTGACATATTTTTTGTTCATTTTGGTTAACTTTCAGTGAATCTCTGTTCTTAGTGTTCTTCGTGTTCTTCATGTACTCATGTGACTGTTCATCTTCATTTTCAGATATTTCTTATGTTTTGGATTGCCTTGATTTTCAATCATGTTTTTCATACTTAGAAAATTTTTGGAAATTTTGGATTTTGATTGGCATGTTTGGACTGCTTCTCTCTCAACCGCATGCTATGTTGAAACCGCTTTCTTATCAACTACCTATCCTAAGTGCTTCAACCGCATGCTCTTAATAGTTGAAACCGCATGCTATGTTTCTCAAAACCGCATATCTCTCTTTTGAAACCGCATGCTAGAAAATTACTTAAGTATTACTAAGTATATAGGCTGGACACCATAACCTTCCCCTACAACACAACTGCTTGCAGTGTGGGATAACTTTGGATTACAATGCCACGTACTAAGAATACTTACTTTTGTATTTTCTTAATTATTTTCTACTTGTATTCACATTTTCCTTGAGGTTTGGAAATTGTCATTTCCAAAACCGCACTATTGCCAACCGCATATGTGCCCAAACCGCTTGTAAAATGTGAATCTCATTTATGATTCTAACTTGAGTGTTTTCCTTGTAGAACTCCAAATACTTTCTACCAGGTTGGGAAATAAATGAGCCAGAGCTGAAGTCTGATGCTCTTGGAAAGGAAAAGATCAGGAAGATGGAAGCTTCTGGAATTCTGCCTCTATTCAACAAGAAGCAAACCTACACCATCCCTCTGTTTGTAGATCAGTTTTATGCAACCGCAGTACGTGGAGAAAGAGAGCTATCCGATGGGAAGAAGATCCCCTGCTTGGTTGGAACAGTTGAGGGCTTTGAAGTGTCTATAGACTACCTGGACATCAGAAGTACTTATGAGTTTCATGTTTCTGGTGCTCCTATTGAGGTATCCCAAGAAGTGATGGATACTACCTGCTCAACTCTTACTGGAGACCTTGATTCACTTTCTGGGTATTACAAGAAGAAGCCCAGGAGAGACTTTGGAGAGTTGATGAGCCATCTCTGCTACTTAGTAGGGATGTCTGTGTGTGGAAAGACTGGGAACCACAACAACTTCACCTCACAGCAGTGGATGTATTGCTGTGCCATCTACAATGGACTTAAGCTCCATTGGCCTAAGATTTTGATGAGAGAGCTTGCCAGCAGCATTGATGCATATCAGTTGAAAACTAAGGATGAATCCATTAGGTGGAGACCTTTCTGTACACTGCTGACCGCCATCTTCACCAATTACCAGCACTTGGAGGATCTGAGGATTTCTATTCCTGATATTTGTATTCATTGGGGAAATGAAGAATCCTTTGGACTCAAGGCTTTTCATAACTTTAGATTTTCATTTGGCAATGACGATTACAAAACTCTCTATGATGCTGATACCATCCAGCCCAAGGAGCACTATGTTGAGATGACCCCTGCAACCGCAGTCAAAGGTCTAGGTAAAGCTATCACGAATGTGTCAAGGAAGAGAAAAGCTGTGGAAGAACCGCTTTCCAAGAAAACCAGAACCGCACCTGCTCAACCGCGTGGTGCAGCTTGAGCTGGAACTAGTAGGAAAGGGAAAGAGAAGTTTTCACTTCTTGATGAGATTGAAGAAGAAGATGCAACCACTCCACCCTTGGTTGCTAGAGCAAAGAAAGCCAAGCAGACTCAAGATGATTTGGCAAAGTTATCTGATGAGGACCTGGCGGCCTTCTACAAGGCTGAAATTGCCAGGATTGAGCAAGAAAGGGCTGAGAAAAGGGCTGCTCATGGCAAATCCAAGGATGCTGAAACCCAACCGCCTCCACAACCACAACCACAGCCAAATCCACAACCGGCTCAAACCCTAAACCGTGCTCAAACACCACCTCAATCCCCTGTCCAATCTCACCACTCCTCACCCAATAACTCCCAACCGCCTTCTCCTCCTCAACCGCTCCGAGCTACAACCGCTCGGGGGGAGAAACCAAAAAGGGTCAAACACATAGCTAAGAAAAAGACCCCAACTAAAGGACCCAAACGTTTTCTACAACGTGTGGCCAAACAACCTACTCTTTCTCCACCTTCATCCCGTTCCTCTTCACATTCGACATCTCATTCACCTTCCAACTCTCACTCCCATTCCCCCTCAGTTCAACCTTCTCTAGGCCCTGCATTTTCCACATGGACCTCAAGACCATCTGTGGGCCTAGCAACCTCTATTTCTAACCAAAACAGAACCCCAACTCCTTCACCTCAGAATTCTCCTCAACACTCTAACCGCTCTCATTCCCCTCCTCATTCCAGCTGCGCCTAAACTCTACCCCTATCAAACCGCACCCCTGCTATATCTATTTCTAACCGCAACCGCACCCCAACTCCCTCTCCTAACCGTGCCAATTCTCCTCCTCCTCAATACTCTCCTATCCCTGCTAATTACCCAGTTCCTCTGAAATCCCCTTCTGTTGAACTTCATGATTCTCACACCAGTTCATCCTCTAACTCCAACCCAACCACCTCAAACATTCCTACTTCAAACATTCCACCTCCTCCAACCGAACCTATTTCAACCGCACCAACTATCTTACCCTAAACAATTCCTCCCTCAACCGCTTTACCATACACTATTCCAGCTACCCATTTATTTCAAACTCTTTATACCCAAATACCTCAAACAACCCTTCCTATCCAAACTCCACCACTTGTTCAAACCGCTCCAACCATTGAATCTCAACCGCCTCCCTCCTTTACCCAAATTCCTTCCACTTCAACAGCACCTCCCTCAGACTACTGCCAAATCCTTTCCACCCTTCAACTCATTCAATCACAATTGATTGTTAACCAAGGACATATGCTAAAACTTACAGAGTCTAACATTGCCGTAGCTAACTCCAACTCCTCTCTTGAAGCCTTCAACCGCACCCTGCATTCCAAAGTGGACTCTCAAACCACTGAAATGGCCATCCTTAAAGCCCAATTGATTGATGCCATTAAGGGGGAGAGAGGTTCCACAACCCAAACCGCTTCTTCAAATCAAACCGCTGAAGCTGTTAAAACTGCAGCTGAAGCATGCTTTCAGGGCTTTAAGCAAGACTTAGCCTATGGAGTTCTCAGAGCTATGGGTGATGTTGTGTCAAAAACTCAACTTCATGAGATGCTCACCAAGCTTTCTGATGAATTTGTCTCCTCCACCAATTCTGCCCTTGTATCCTTCATGAAAACCATTCAAGAAGCTCAACCGCAACAACAAGCTTCAACCTCAATCGCTCCTTCCCAAGCCGCCCTGGATGCCTTGGAACTAAAGATTCTCTCTGAGCTGGACTCCCTAAAAGACAGAATCAATGTTGACCTTAACATTGTGGGAGACAATCTCAAGAGCAAAATCAAAACATTTGATGATGACATCAGTTTCAGATTTGAGAATCTTAAGGCTGGATTCAACCTGAAGCTGGACAATTCTATCAAGGAGTTGAGAACCTCCATGAATGTCTCTGTTGATTTGGAACCATTGAGAGAAGCTCTCTCCAACCAGACCGCAGACATTCAGGGGGAGATTCACACATTCTACAACACTTTCAACTCCTCCATTGAGCTCTACTCAGGTGAAATCAAGGAAAGTGTTGCTGCCAACACCAGATCTGTTAATGCCAACAATTCTTCAACCGCCCAATCTGTAACCGCTTTAAGAGCTGTGGAGACTACTCTTGGAAGACAAGCTGAAGAGGTCAGAGCCCTAAGAAGAAACATTAGTGGTGAAAGCTCAGCATTTAGACCTTTCGAACCGCAAGTGCCAAATCAAGAAGTCAACCAGCGTCGTGATCAACCGCGGCATCAGCATTCCCAGCAACCGCATCATCAACATCAACACCAACCGCGTCAGCATTAGGACCGCTCTTTACTTGTAATTTCTTTCCCTTTTGCTGAACTTCTTTTTTTTGTTGGACCGTACTTCATGTATTTTCCTTGTCCAACTTCTTTTATTTTTTTAACCTTTGTATTTTTCTTTTCTACCTTGTAACTGTAACTGCTCGAGGTAGTAATGAAAAATGCATCATTGGTTCCAAAACTTTGTTCATATCAAACTGCTTGTTTGTAGAACAATGAAACGGCTTATGGTTTATAACCTCATTCAAATATTTTCCAACTTAAAATCATATTTTTTGAAATGAAGGTTAAACATTCAGTTTAAACCGCACTTTAAACTTAAACTCATATCTTTTCAAGTGCACTGAATGCATTTCTATACTTTTCAAGTTCTAATTTTAAATCTTTCATTAGTATAGAAATCTATAGCTTAAGCAAGTTTGTGCATTGACTTGGGACATGAATTACCATGTTAATTCTTATGGACATGTTCTTTCTAAGTACAATGTTTGCTTTAGTTATAGTAGGTAATGGCATCAATCAAATAGGGGGAGATTGTTGGGTATGCATATTTTAACCCTCCTATTTTGTATTAGATTTGATTGATACCATAACCTCATGTCTATTTTAAGGACTTTAGGACCCTATGTAATGAAGCTTAGACTTCAATTTTTTTAGCTAAATCCATTTTATAGAATAGGTTAAATTTAGGCTTGAAGACTGGCACAAGATTCATTGGATTTGAGGTTGCAGTTCCAAGCAGTTTCAAAACCGCACTTCAGAACTGCACATGCAACCGCATGTGGAATTCCTTCTTGAATCTGCTCCTTGAACTACCTCAATGCAACCGTTTGGTGAACCGCACCTGTGCAGTTCAACACCAACCGCTTCTTGCAACCTCCTGGTGTAACCAACCGCACATCCTCAACCGCTCCACACCAGACCGCATCTAATGATTGAAGACTTGAAGTGACCACTTTTTACCGTTGGAATCCATGTCAGCAATATCAAAAGTCAACCACTAAATCTTGTCACGTGATTCAATGTCAGAGAAGATCTGCAAGGATCTTGAAAAAGGTGACAAGTGTCCTAACCTCATTGCTTGCAGCTGGAGCCTGATCATCTTTATTTGCAGCTGCTGTACCAAAGGACAAAAGTGGATATTGTGGACCAATGGGAAAGCATCAAGTACTGTCCTTGCAACAGCTGTGTTCAACAGCTAGTTCCTTGGTGCTTGGGTATAAATACCCCTAATCTTCACCATTTGAAGATTGGTTGAAAAATTGATTTGCTGTGAGTTCATAAGAAGCTGAAGCTCTGCCCAGAAATTATTCAACCCTTTGAATCTTCATCTTCATACTTCAAGAAATATTTCCCAGCCCAGAAATCAAGCCTTAACACTTTCAAGAATCATTGTGCTCTACATCTCACAGATTTAAAGAGCCTTGATCTTGTTCTCACACACACACCTCACTTGTTTAATCACATAGATTATTCATTTGAGATACACTGGTTATAGTCTAGGATTTGATCTTCATAGAATAGATTTTAGATCTGAGTTTGAATACATTGTAACTTGTAATCTCTCTCATACTCAATATAAAATCTAACTCTTAGAAAATCCAAGACTAACTATCTTGGTAGTGGACGTAGATCGTTTATCGATTGAACCACTCCAAATATTGTGTTCTTACTTTCTGCATTTATTTTCTTGTGCTTACTGATTATTTATCTCTGTCTCTGTTTGATCTTTATTTAGTTATCCATTATTGTGAAATAGTGTTTGGAGTTAACATTGTCAAAACCACACTTGTTTGTAAACCTCACTTACCAACTGCTCTATCAAAACCGTTTTACAAACCGCCTCTATCAAAACCGCTTTGTAACTATAGTATTCCGCTGTGCATTTTACAATTCTACTTGCAGTGTATTATCAACTGCAAGATGTTTTGTAAGCTTAGAGGTTTAGTTTTTAAAAAAGGGCGAAAAATTTGTAACAGCTATTCACACCCCCCTCTAGCTGTATTTTCACCCTTGTTGCCACCTTTGGGACCAACAAGGTGAATTGTACCGCCCCACATTTAATGCAGCGTCAGGTTCCAGACGATCCTGGAGGCTTCCCAAGACGGATGTCCCATCATCGTTAACCGCGCTCATCATTGTCCTTGTAATCGGCGAATAAAAAAGCAACACCTCGTATTACGGAATTAACCCATTCGTATCCGTTTAAGCCGAGGTAGAGCACCACTTCCTCCTTGGCATAGCCGAGCTAGGAAGTCGGGGGCCACTGAACGATATAAACCGAGGAACAAACATGGGCTACGATCGGGCAAGGCCCAATGGAATGGGCCCAAAATATAATCCATCCAAGTCTCAACTACGACAAATGAAGTGGGCTTTTTCTACCTTTGCTCGTCACGCCTTCTCGTCATTCCCACTAAGCCGACCTAGGCATAGTAGAGCGAATTAATTATGACTAAGGCATTAAACCTATACATGCCGACGAGGCACCATATGACGAGCAAGGCATCCTTTATGGCCGACCTAGGTCATATCAAAAAGACGAGGAAGCTCCTCCTCGGTCATCATTCAAGAAGAAAATGGACTTCCCCACCTTTACAACTCTCCTCCTCGGCTCAATTCAGGTCAACCAAGCAACATATGATGAGAAGCTCGCCTCCAATGCGCACGTGCAAATTACTAATAATATAATCCTACTCAAATAAAGGACTGTGAGCAGTTATAATTCCTTTGGGATTATAACCTCCTCTATTCACGAATTCCTATTTTACACAGATTAAACAATCCTATGCCTATAAATACAAGCCATAATTCACATTATTTTGGTAACACATCTTTTAACTTTAAACTCTTGTCAATTAATTTATCTATCTAAACACAAATATTTACTCTAACGCCGGAGGTACTTTGCCGGTGAAGCCCCGACTTAGTTTACATGTTTGTTTTTATTTTTCATGCTATTCAATCATATAGGATACAATCTGACGCTTGATTTGGGCTGATACGAACGTTTTTGACATAATCGTTCTTTTTATATTTTCCCCATAACATGTTAACTCCTCTCTTGAAATCTATCAACCCTCCAAATCTTCCCATTCCTCACCACCTTCCAAAAATAAAATCCACAAATGTCTATCCACTCTCTAAATCCTCCACAGTCACACCATGCAGACTTCCACTTGCTCATACAAAACATACACACAAGTGTTATTCCCATTTTCATAGGTAACAGAACATCTTGGGTCATGGACTTGATCCGATAACATGATAAAGTCTAATAATTACATTTCAAAACCAATTGACTATAAGATTAGCAGCCCAAAATCTTTATATGTTAAACACAAAACTTATTTATTCCCGATTTGAGATAAGTGATTCAACAAATCCAACTGATACAAGCGCTACAACTGATACAAGCGCTAGATCGAGCATACATGATCTAACTCCGTACTAAATTCCTAGCTCTAAGAGAAGTGAAACAAAAAATGAAGAGAAATAAAGGTAGTTGCATAGCCTATGTGTTTGTTTTTGTTATTGTATGGGTCTTAGATAGATATATAAGGAAATATTTAACAAAGTAAAAAAAATTAGGATGTGATATGCTGCCACCTGTTGGAAATGGATAACGGAAAGTTAAGTTTAACTTAACGTTGATCTAGTTTCTAACGGAAGTTCGTTATGTGTTAACGAAACTAGTTACAAATGGTAATCTACATTTGTTGTAGATTATATATAACTCATTTAATGTCTCAAAACCATTTCCGTGTGAATGAGAAATTAATGACAAATGATTTGTAACTTAAATTTTGGGTCAAAGTGTGTTTTGGGTTGGTCCCAAAATTGGTGTGGACTTGTTGTGGCTAAGGGAGCGACGAAAGCAGGCCGGAAGAAGCTTCTGCACGGTCGTGTAAGTGTCTAGGACACGGCCGTGCACCATGCCTTGCCTTGCCACTCGACCGTGCTGAGCCATGAACTCGACCGTGCATATTGCCTTGCACGGCCGTGCAGTTCATTGGACACGGCCGTGCAAAGTGCTGTTATACCCGAAAAGTTGTGACTTTTCAAGGGAAAAGCCACCAAACCCTTTGACTCTCTTTATATACTTCCCCTCCGAATTTCAATCAATATACACAGTCATTTGAGTCTCCCTACCCTCTAGTAAGATAGATTAACATACCCAAATCATTGCATATTGTTGCATTAAATCCTTCAAAGTCCAAAGTTTCAAACATTGTGTTGTTCGCTAGAGTATTTGATTTGGAGTGCTCCTATCATTTACTTATAAGTCGTTTTATCTTACTAGAAGATTGCCATATAAACCGTAAGCACATGCGGGGCAATAACTTCTTACGGAGATTGTATTAAATACAAGACTCGACTTGAATTCCTTTTGTTTCCAATCTCCGTTATCTTTTACTCATTAAGTTTCTAGTTAAGTTCTTGAGAAGCCTACACAATTGTCCAACAATCGTAAGATGTTATTTACGCTTCTTCAAGATCTTCAAGATGGCAAACGATAAAGACTCCACAGAATCAAGTCAAGGGAATGTGACGCCTCCTTCTCAAGGTGACGCTACGTTCAACAATGTTACACCGTCTCACCCGGTTCATGGTAAGAAACCTCCTTCCCGTACAACCTCAAGGGTTGCACCTCTTAATGCTCTCCCTCCGTCTCATGTGTTCGTACATGCGGAAAGACCGGGTATTCTTACCGGGATGAACTTTAAAAGGTGGCAACAGAAAATGTTGGTCTATTTGACAACATTAAAATTGGTGCACTTTCTTTGGGAATATCCACCATTGATATCCGATGATGATGAATCTAAAGCAAAGAATGACTTGGATACATGGAATCACGGTGATTTCTTGTGTCGCAATTACATTCTTAGTGGCTTGGATTATGCACAATACAAGGTGTGTTGTGGCATAAAGACCGCGAGAGAATTTTGGGATTTTCTCGAGATGCACAATACTATGTGTATTGTGACTAAAAGACCGAAAGTGAACTTGGTGGAAACAAGTGCCGGAAACAAGAGAAAGATCACCGGGAAAGTGAAGAGGACCACCAAGAAGGTTAAAGGTAGTTGTTTTAATTGCGGCAAACCCGGGCATATGGCTAGGGAATGTCGACATCCTAGAAATCAACAACCAAGATGGAAACCCTCTTCAAGCCAATGCGAATGAAGATAGAAATGTTCCATTGGACTTTGATCAACTTAGCCTAGGGGCATAAGATTGAATTGACCAAAAGTGGTTGTTTGTGTTAGTAAAGGGTACCTTGTTGAAGGACTCCTTAAATTGTAATTGTTTATCCGCCTAAGTGCGAAGAATAAAATTTCAGATTTTATTTACTTGGTTTGAAGTGTTCCAATTGTTATGGCGTGTTCATTTAGGTCGTGTAAATTTAAATTCACTAAGTCAACGAGTTAATTTAAAATTACTACCTAAGATGAAGTTGATTCGCAAATCAATTGTGATTTCTTTTGTAGAAATCAGTTCAAACCGTGAGATAGTAAATAGATAGTTCTTTACTTCTATTTATGATTGCATTTGATAATGCAAAAGTTCGTCTTTTGGAATAGTAAAACCTTAAAGTTTTAAGTAAACAATAAGGTTTGTGATTCATCTTAATTAGAAATTAAGAGTTTCGAAGTGATAGAGGTGGTTAGTATGTAGTACCGTTTGAAAAAAAATTGTTGGGACGCTGACACTTATTTATCAAACGAATGCTTCTTACACACTCAAATCAATTGAAAAAGGAAGATAGATCTTTTAAGGAGATGGTGAACTCCTTATTGATAAAGTTCCGTCTTATGTGGGTATACCTAGCAAAGGTAGAAATATCTAAACCTAAAGAGGTTAAGATAGGACCCAAAACCATGGATTACGTTTCCATTGGATATGCAAACTAACAATATTGCATATAGATTTGTGACAAACAAGAAAAATGCAGTATTCTTCAAACGAGTTTCCTTACGGGGAAAAATGGTTGAAGAGACCTCACTTAAACATAGATATGACTATGTCGTCGGTTCATCTCAAGGAGATGAAAGACATTGTAGATAACTTGGTTATTACAATTAAATGACTCCACATTAAAGAAAATATTAAATATGAATTAGGACATTCATAAAATATTTGATATGTGGAGGTACACCTCAAGTGTGGGGGTACAAGCTAAATACATAAGTTCTATTGATATGAACTTCTAGTATTAATGTAAACCGTTAAACTCATAATGCTTAAAAGAATGGATCATCATATATGTGGAAGTTATTTGATGATAAAAACTCCTAACGAATTTGAAGTATTCGTAAGTCGTTTATAAATACCTAAAGCGTAGGGCATTCGGCTAAAGTAGAAATACTTAAGCAAGACATGTTATATTCTTTGAGAATATACTTCCTTGAAATGATGGGAAATGCATAGAAACGGTGGTGGTCTTCTTAATAAGAAGAAAAACCAAGATACAGTTGAAGGACAAATGCATCCTATTCTATTTTGGAAGATGGTTGATCTTCCTATGCGAACCGTTGGGTTGCAAAACTAGATGTACCAAGGATGAAACCTTCAAATATTAGACTACAAACGGTCCATCTCAAGTGGAAGATAAAGGACCTAGACGTAGTAAAAGGGCAAGAGTGGAAAAGTCTTTTGGTCCTGATTTTCTATCATTTATGTTGGAAAACGAATCAGCAACTGTTAAGGAAGCGTTATCTGGTCCGGATAGTTCGTTCTGGAAAGAGGCTATTAACAGTGAGATAAAAATTCATAATGCTTAATAATACTTGGGAATTGGTAGATCTCCCTCCAAGTTGCAAACCATTAGGTTGCAATTGGATTCTTAAAAACAAAAAAAACAAAAAAAGTATAAAGCCTATGGATCTGTTGATAAGTAGAAAGCCAGGATAGTTGTCAAAAGGACATTATGATTCATGCAAGATTATCCAAAATGACACAACAGAGCGTTCTATGTCGCACAACCGTGTTGGATCTACTTGTGTATTCATATGGACTAAACAAGCAACTAAACAGTGGCATAAGAAGTTCGATAGAACTATGTTATCAAATGGATTCAAGATTAATGAATGTGACAAATGTGTCTACATACATTAAAAGAACATCTGAATCATTTGCTAATAGTCTGTCCTTACGTGGATAACAATGGTAGTCATGAATTGATCATGAATACCAAAGACATGTTAAAGAAGAACTTTGACATGAAAGATATGGGATTAGCCGATGTTATATTAGAGATAAAGATCTCTAGATCATCTGAAGGATTAGTTCCTTCACAATCCCATTATCTTGAAAAAAAAAATTCTTCGAAAGTTCGAATAAATTCTTGAGAGGTGTACTCTAGTAAGGTAGATTCTTGAGAGGTAATCTCTGTAAAGTAGATCTCTGAAAGGTAGACTCTAAGGAGGTCAAACCACTTAGAGATACTGAATACTTGGGAAGTCTGAACGGTACAGAGATAATAACCACTTGAAGAAACTGACCGATAGAAGAATTTGATCACTCGAAGGGACTGATCATTCTAGATAGACTAAAGGTCTAATTGTAATTGTAATCAATCACTGGAATATTATAATCATAAGTACTTGGTGTACTTAAGGATATAATTATGATTAAAAGATTACAATTCCTATGTAAGTTGAATGGTCTTGAAAGATATTCCTTCGTGGAATAAGCTTGTGTCTACATGACCTAAGGCATTGTGACGACAATGAAAAATAGGAAAAGGTGTAGAACGTCATGGTAAGTCTAGACATAATGGTCTTAGACACACTACCATAGTACAATTGATCTCAATATGCGACTGTCACAACTAGCCATGTGAAGTCAAAATCGGATCCGTCTACCTAAGGATAGTAATAGAGATCAACTGTATAAAGCATTAAGGGAATGGGTTTAAAAACCCACAACAAAAGAACTTATAGCGGACACTCAACCTTGAGAAATGGAGATCCCGGGCCCTTGGTTCAATGAGACAACCAAGTTATAAGTTCTAGTAGAGTTACTTGGAAACAACAACTCGGTTTATTAACCTAGAGATGTTGAATACTCATTCCCGTAACGTCCAAGTACTAGCACATGCAAAGCGGTGGTGAGGATAAGTTGAGAAAACTTTTAATGATTTCTATACCTACGGGTGGAGTAGTGCATGATACTCCTTATAGTGAGAATCACCTATATAAAGCGAGAGGTAATAAGGCCGCCTCTAAATGAACGCTTATGAATGAGATACGGTCCAGGGCCAAAATGGACAAAACGTGAGAACAACAATTGTTAGAGCTATTATTATGTGAGTATTATTGTCTTAGTATACATCCGACAAGTCACTGGTTCAAAGCGACTCGCTACCCAAATGGCTAGTATATCCGATAATATTTCACTAGGGAAGATTCAAGGCCACAAGCTATCTATCCCGATGTAATAATAGTTCGCCGGAACTTTGGACGAAATTGCATACATGCATTAATTGTCATTCATGTGGGGGATTGTTGGAAATGGATAACGGAAAGTTAAGTTTAACTTAACGTTGATCTAGTTTCTAACGGAAGTTCGTTATGTGTTAACGAAACTAGTTACAAATGGTAATCTACATTTGTTGTAGATTATATATAACTCATTTAATGTCTCAAAACCATTTCCGTGTGAATGAGAAATTAATGACAAATGATTTGTAACTTAAATTTTGGGTCAAAGTGTGTTTTGGGTTGGTCCCAAAATTGGTGTGGACTTGTTGTGGCTAAAGGGCTGACGAGCAGGCTGAAGAAGCTTCTGCACGGTCGTGTAAGTGTCTAGGACACGGCCGTGCACCATGCCTTGCCTTGCCACTCGACCGTCTTTGAGCCATGAACTCGACCGTGCATATTGCCTTGCACGGCCGTGCGGTTCATTGGACACGGCCGTGCAAAGTCTTTGTTATACTGAAAGTTGTGACTTTTCAAGGGAAAAGCCACCAAACCCTTTGACTCTCTTTATATACTTCCCCTCCGAATTTCAATCAATATACACAGTCATTTGAGTCTCCCTACCCTCTAGTAAGATAGATTAACATACCCAAATCATTGCATATTGTTGCATTAAATCCTTCAAAGTCCAAAGTTTCAAACATTGTGTTGTTCGCTAGAGTATTTGATTTGGAGTGCTCCTATCATTTACTTATAAGTCGTTTTATCTTACTAGAAGATTGCCATATAAACCGTAAGCACCTGTGCGGGGCAATAACTTCTTACGGAGATTGTATTAAATACAAGACTCGACTTGAATTCCTTTGTTTCCAATCTCCGTTATCTTTTTCTGTTAAGTTTCTAGTTAAGTTCTTGAGAAGCCTACACAATTGTCCAACACCACCATAATCAGTTATCTTCACCATCACCAACCACCATGTGACCATCTCACTTTTACTAGAGACCTGCCTGCCATTCTCCTCTCCTTGGGTCTTATACCTGTAATTTTCTTAAGAAGTACTTTCAAAATATTCAGATTAAATATTTACTTTTTTTCTTTATAAAGTAAAAATAAATAAAATTATTTATTTTGAGATGGAAGTTATTAAGACATTACTCCTCATTTTCTATCTTAATCTATGTATTTGCCAACAAATAATCAACTTTCTTCCATTTTCTGTCTATACATTTCCTTTCCTGGATCGATTGATTGTTCATAGTTTTAAAAGAAATTTCGGGAGGATACAATTGTACTGTACAACAGTGACCGCATCAATAGTTGAGATCCAATCTTCTTTTAAATCACGACAAATGGTGAAAGCGCTTAGCGCATTGGTCACTCGAGCACTCCATGCATGCACCAAAATAAGGGAAATATTTGATTATCAGAGATCCAATCTTCTTTTAAATCACGACAAATGGTGAAAGCGCTTAGCGCATTGGTCACTCGAGCACTCCATGCATGCACCAAAATAAGGGAAATATTTGATTATCAGTTATTAACATTTAATATTAACCATCACTAACCACATATTGATCTGCCTTTCTCCTTAGGACTTATCTAGAACTTTTTCCCAAAATATTCGCGGTTGACAACTGCGTATTCAACTTTGAAAACGTAGTTGCCAACCGCGAATTCTAAAAACTAGGCTATTCTGGTCAATACTTTTAAAAGTGTGACATTCTGGAAAATACTTTTTGAAACAGTGTCATTTTGGGAAAAAAAATCTACTTACCTAACCCCCAAATGTTAGATATATTTGGCCTAACCTTCAAGCCAAATAGTCATAAATGGTCAACTAACATTCTTTGTTCAAAAATATATGCATTTAATTTATAAATCTTACATTACTCATTAAGGCCTTTATATATTGAGTAGCTACTTTCCTTATTCCATATCACGTTTTCCTTCAACATAAAGAAGCCATGTCTATAGACATAACCATTCTCTTCTTTGAACTTGCTGCAGCAATTTCACTATACTTATTAACCTACTTTTTCATTTGTTTTCTCATCAAATCCTCCCATCACCACCACCTCCCTCCCGGCCCGAGAGGATGCCCGATCATCGGAGCTCTTCCACTACTAGGCACCATGCCACATGTTTCCTTAGCAGAAATGGCAGCAAAATACGGCCCCATAATGTACCTTAAACTTGGCTCAAAGGGCACCGTCGTGGCCTCCAACCCAAGAGCAGCCAAAGCATTCTTGAAAACCCAAGACGCCAATTTTTCTAACCGTCCGGTTGATGGTGGTCCCACCTACATGGCTTATAATGCCCAAGACATGGTTTTTGCAGAATATGGTCCGAAATGGAAGCTCTTGCGAAAACTATGTAGCTTGCATGTGTTAGGCCCCAAGGCCCTTGAAGATTGGGCGGATGTCCGAGTTTCTGAAGTTGGTCATATGCTCAAAGAAATGTACGAGCAGTCGAGTAAATCAGTGCCAGTGGTAGTGCCAGAGATGTTAACTTATGCCATGGCTAATATGATTGGGCGAATCATTCTTAGTCGACGACCATTTGTTATTGCTAGCAAATTAGACTCTTTTGCTTCGGCTTCTGTTAGTGAATTTCAATATATGGTTATGGAGCTCATGAGGATGGCGGGGTTGTTTAATATTGGTGATTTTATACCATATATTGCTTGGATGGACTTGCAAGGCATTCAACGCGACATGAAGATTATACATAAAAAATTTGATGTTTTGTTGAACAAAATGATCAAGGAACATACAGAATCCGCTCATGAGCGTAAGGGTAATCCTGACTTTCTTGATATTCTTATGGCGTCTATCAAAGAAAATTCGGAGGGAATTCAGCTTAGTCTCACCAACGTTAAGGCGCTTCTATTGGTACGTACCACCAACTTGGATTGTTTATGAGCAATAAGGTGGATTTGGGTGAATTACTTTCCTTAAGGATCTCATAAATTTGTGAACAAGAAAAAGATCTAAAAAATGAACTCCTTAAAGTGTATTTATTTTGTTGCTTGACAAAGATTTTGTTTGAAAATGAAATGAATACTTGTAGAATTTAATGTGATCTGCATATTTATTCTGCCAGGATTTATTCACGGCGGGCACAGATACATCATCAAGCGTAATCGAATGGGCACTAGCTGAGATGTTGAAAAATAAGCAAATCCTCAAACGGGCACACGAAGAAATGGATCAAGTGATTGGCAGAAACAGAAGACTAGAACAATCCGACATACCAAACTTGCCTTATTTCCAAGCCATATGCAAAGAAACATTCCGAAAACACCCTTCCACACCTTTAAACCTCCCACGAATCTCAACAGAAGCATGTGAAGTCGACGGATTTCACATACCAAAAAACACTAGACTTATTGTGAACATATGGGCAATAGGTAGGGACCCTAAAGTTTGGGAAAATTCATTGGATTTTACCCCGGAACGATTCTTGGATGAAAAATATGTGAAAATTGATCCACGAGGAAATCATTTTGAGTTAATCCCTTTTGGGGCGGGACGGAGGATATGTGCAGGGGCTAGAATGGGAGCTGCCTCGGTTGAGTACATTTTAGGGACTTTGGTGCACTCATTTGATTGGAAACTAACTGAGGGAGTCGTGGAAATTAATATGGAGGAGAGCTTTGGAATTGCATTGCAAAAAAAGGTGCCTCTTTCGGCAATTGTTACTCCAAGACTGCCTCCCAGTGCTTACACTATTTAGACACAGGCGCGGCCCGCCTTTGCGCAGGTGCTTTGTTTTTATATTTATGAATAATCAATCAAGTCGTTTAGTTTAAAAGGCCGGTGAAAATAATTTAATCATGTTTTACACCTCTATCTAGTGATTGTTGGTGTTGGTGTTATGTAAACTCTATTGCAGTACTAATTATAATAAACTAAGTAATATTCTTGTTATTTTTTGGTTTATGCAAAGTTCTTGATTTTGATTTTAAGAAGCTATAAAGATGACTATTTACTATTTACCCATGGAAAATATGCTATGCAAAAAAAATATCTTGAAATGTTACCAACTAAGGAACTTGATTAAAACATAGCATATTTTCCCTCTTGTAAATACTAAATAGTCATCTTTATAGCCTTTAAAATCAAGAACTTGGCATAAACCAAAAAATAACAAGAATATTAATTCGTTTATTATAAGAGTGCGTCTGCTGAGAAACGCGTTTCTCCATAACTATGGAGAAACGTGTTTTTCATAGCCAGAAGCTTTACATTTGATAACCAGAAAAAAAAAACCCAAGGCCAAGACCAAAAGCTTCCCGGATATCCAGAAGCTTTGCATTTGATAGCCGTAAGCTTTGCGCTGATATCCGTAAGCTTTGTATTTGATAGCCGAAGGATGTGAAATGTATATCCGAGAAAAAAAACCCAAGGCCAAGACCAAAAAGCTTCGGATATCCGAAGCTTTGCATTTGATAGCCGAAGCTTTGCAATGATATCCGTAAGCTTTGTATTTGATAGCCGTAAGGATGTGAAATGTATATCCGTAAACCGTTAGGTGCATATCCAGAAAACTGTTAGGTGCATATCCGTAAATGTGTTAGGACATATCCGTAAATTGCTATTGAAGGTTTCTGGATATCTGAACCTTCAATGTATATCCGTAAACATTTTGAAGGTTTCTGGATATTCATTTGAAGGTTTCTGGATATCACTTTCATAGGTTTCTGGCTATCTAGCTCATTGTCGCGCGACATGTCGGGACCCGTTTCTCCATAACTTATGGAGAAACGCGTTTCTCCCTAGATTTTGTGTTATTATAATTAGTACTGCAATAGAGTTTATATAACACCAACACCAACAGCAACAATCACTAGATAGAGGTGTAAAACGTGATTATATTATTTTCATCGGACTTTTGAACTAAACGACTTGATTGATTATTTATTTGATTGGAAACTACAGAGGGAGTCGTGGAAATTAATATAGAGGGAGTCGTGGAAATTAATATGGAGGAGAGCTTTGGGATTGCATTGTAAAAAAAGGTGCCTCTTTCGGCTATTGTTACTCCAAGACTGTCCCAGTGCTTACACTGTTTAGACAAAGGTGCGGCCCGCCTTTGCCTGCTTGGGCACGTGCTTCTATATTTATTAATAATCAACGAGTCATTTAGTTCAAAAGGCCAAAAATAATCATTAATGATAAAGTAGTGACAAAATTCACGAAAATAACGTGCAATGATAAATGTAAAGATTTGGTAAATTTTATAGTTTATCCAAATGTCAGACTATTTATAGGGCTGGCTCAATAAATATGTCAGACTCAACCACGATAAAAATTGGTAGAACAGCTAGCTGGGTAGTCAATTTATTTTTCTTATTATTACAACTTCAACTATTTATAGGGCTCGTTTGATGGACGGATAAGAGTTAGCAGTATTAATAATGAGAAAATTAATAATTTCCTCATTATTAGCGAATGTATTAATAATTTTAATCTCGAAAATAATTATTTGTTTGGTATGAATAGGACTAACACCCTTAAATTATGTCTTGACACAAAGGCTCCGTTTGTTTGGGGGAAAATGTTTTCCGGAAGAAAACATTTTTTCCATTTTTCGGTGTTTGTTTCGCACCGGAAAATGTTAGTCAAAGACATGTTTATCTTATTTTTCGGAAAACATTTTCATTTTCCGGAAAACATTTTGCTGGAAATCATTTTCTGGAAAATGTTTTACGCTAAACAAACGGAGCCAAAGTTGTTATTCATTTTCCAATATTGCCCCTAACAAATCTTTAGGAAATCTATACTATAGTATTTTAAAGTAGGATAAAATTGACATGGTTTTGACACCTAAGGGCAGATTTGATTTCTCTTGCTTCTCAGCGTTCCATGTCATGTGACTGTACATTTCCATGTGATTTTCCAAATTCGCACCAATAGTTAAGTACTTTGGAATAGGGTTTTAGAAGTGTAAATAGATATTGTTTAAATAGGAATATTCATTGAATATTACCAGTAGAAATGTGAATAGAAATAAGTTGATCTTACTTTCATATGTGCTTATGTTTATTTTAGATGTGTAATATTAATCTAGATAGATGCCATATATATAGTGTGCATGCTTGATGTTTGACATTGTTTTTATCACAGGAATAATTGTGTCATTCAATAGAGATTGTCCCTTCGTTTCATGTACCTGACAATTGGAAATGACAATTGGAAAAGAAGCGGTTTTAGAACATGAAAAAGCATTGCATTTAATATATTGTAAATCTATTCATATGACTAAATATCTCATTTAAGTTAAACCCTTTGATATGTCTGACCACAACTCTTCTCCCACATGAAGACCTATATAAAGGATTCGAAGACATTGGTGTGATTATAACTCATCTTTTCAACTTACTGAATCCTACAATGGCCAACCGTCAGCTTTTAGTGTCACAATTGCAGAAGGGAAGGCAGTCACAAAAATTCATTTTTAGGGTTGTACGCCTTTGGCCAACTTATAACCCAAGGAAAAATGGGGAGCTCATGAGCCTGGATTTAGTTGCAGTCGACGAACAGGTTTTCCCTACTCTCATGTGTTTTATTTTTCGCGTATTTATATTTGTTTCATTTCCCCCATCTGTGTATCAGTTTCTAAAGTTACATTCTCATTTTGAATGTTTATTTCAGCATGCATCAATACATTGTTCTATTCGAAGTAAGTTCGTGCCCGACTTTAATGGATTGTTGAAAGAAGGAGGATTTTATTCTGCAAAAAACTTCAATGTTGAATTGGCAAAACCCACCTTTCGCGTGGTTCCTGTCAATTATATTGTTTTGTTTGATGGTGCCACCTATTTGGAAGAGCTAATCTCCAAATTGCCTGCCATCAACCGCTATAATTTCAATTTAGTTTCCTTTGCTAGCTTGGAGAGAGTTAGTGACCAGAATAGGAATTTATGTGGTATGATCATATTCTCATGATTTCTAATGTCTAGGTATTTTCATTAATTTATTACACTATTATTCTTACGTGAAAATATTGTATGGTTCTTTATGCAGATGTGATTGGTTATGTTGTCGGGATTTCACCCGTCGGACAGAGAGTTTCCCACCATCAAACAATTTCTCTACAATATCTGGATATTCAGGATGAAAGGTTTATTTTTATTTTAAATAGGTTTTCCCTTAATATTGTGTTCAAAATTTAGTTACTATTGTCATTGGTTTATTTTGTAGTAACAATAAAAAGAGAGTTACCGTTTGGGGTGAGGATATGATTAAGCTGGTAACAAATATGTCAAAGTCCAAAAGTAAGGTTTGGATAATCACTTCCACCATTGTGAAGTTGGAAACAAATGGTACGTTTCATGATTAATATATACTCCCTCCGTCCCTAAATGATAGTCCTATTTTACTTTTCAAACATTTTAAAGTTATATTATAAGTTTAGAAAGTTTAGTGATTTTGAAGGTTTAATTTTGAAAATGAGACCAATTTTTTTGGGACAAAGGAAAAGGGGAAATGAGCATATCATTTTGGGGACAGAGGGAGTGTTTATATTGATAGTCTGCCATTGTAATATTGCTCAATATTATGCCACATATATTAATTTTCTTATTTTGTTGCAGGTGATACTTTCTTATCAACCAGCAGTGCTACACAAATTTATATAGATCAATGTATTGATGAAATTAAAGACTTTGTTGATAGGTACTTTTTGTAAACTCCAAAAACTGAGTGCCTAAAGTTGTAGGTTGTTGATATACTCTATGTTTTATCCACTTGATTATACAGATTGGGAGAAGTTGGTCTCGATGAGGAGGTTGGTAAAATTCCCATGCACGATACTTTTGTTTCGCGCCAAGACTTTGAGAAGAATAAACGAACTATTAGCTCAGTGTTGGAAACTCTTTCAAATGGCGAAAATTTTGTAAGGAGATTGTTTACTCTAAGATTATTTACATGCCATAAGCACAAGTTGATTTTTAAATGGTTTTGTTCACAGGCGGTTCCGTTATTTGTATGTGGACGTATCCTAAGTATTGGTGAAAGCAATGGTTGGAAATATAATTCCTGCTCCGCCAACGTATGCAAGGCTAAGCTAGGAATAAAGGACGGAAAATTGCATTGCAATAACTGTGATAAGCCTGAACCTTATCCATTGCTCCGGTAAGTTGTAAATTCTTTTACGTATATTTTATTCATACATGTATAATCGTAACATCACTTTGAAATATTATCTAAAAATAATTATGTCTAGGTATCGGGTCGAGATTGAGATTGATGATGAGCAAGATGGTGTGTTAAATTGTGTCATGTTTGACCGCGAGGTCGAGAAATTGATTGTTGTTAAAGCGCCAGACCTTGCACAACTTGACTATGAGGTTATAAACTCTTTAAACCCTAAATTTCATTATATTTTTTTTCTATCTTTCTTACTATTATTTTTTAAATATAATTATGAATGTGTCTGACATGATACAAAGAAGGTTTCCAAATACCAATTCCAAAACAAACAGAACTGATAGGGAAGAAACATATATTCCAATTAAAGTTTAATGAGAAAAGCCGAGGAACTTCAAAAGAAAAATTCACAGTTGCAAGGATTCTCAATGAGTCTGAAATAAAGGCCGATGTTAACAACAAGGTACCTGATAATTGGATTTTGTTTATTTCTTCCTGTACTTAACATGAAAATTGACATATCTCATTTACTTATAAGGGGAAAAAAATAAAAGAAGAAGATGTTGATACTATTATACTCAAGACACCAGCAATGCTTGAAAAACGATCAGCAAGGATATTAAGGTATCCTCTTTCTCAAAAGTCCAATAATTTGTCTCTACATATATACATAAATCTCTTCTATACATAAATATGTTATTATACTCATTGAATATTCTTGAAAAAAAATCTCTCAATTCTACAGTCCAGACAGTGTAGAGTTTGAAGCTGAAGATGGAGCAATGGTGACTGGTGAAGAGCTTGAAGAAACTACTGTTAAGGCAAAGAAAGCAAGGAAGAATTTGAAGTTTTGATTTATTTATCATGTCGGAAGCAAATGGACTTTTAAATGCTTGACAAGTTTTACATGGCTGTTGTGGAGCCTTTTTTTTTCTCTTGCTTTCTGAATAAGAATAAATAATGTCCATGTTTGCAGCTATGGGAATAATATTATTTTTTTTTTGTTATTTTTGTAATTCTCCTTTTATTGTTAGAAATATATAATATCTTCAATAAGTTGATATGATTTACATGCAATTATTTAGTCCTATTTGTTTTTCACTTATTTTTTCCTCCCGAGTTTTTTTTGATATATAATATCAACAATGTGAATTCTGATTTTTTTTTTTTAAAAAATATGCGTAATCCGCCCAAATGGCTCAAGAAATGGCCCACAAGCTCCCAGGGCCAGGTTGGCCCGAGCATGGCCAAGACGCGGCCGAGTGTGGCCAAGCAGAAACTCCACAATCGCGCATGCCTTGCACGGCCGAGGCACCAACACTACACGGGTGAGCCAGTGGCAAGGCTTTGCTCGGACGAGCTCCTTCAAGCCTCGGCCGAGCATATCCAAGCAGAAACCTCCCCCAAATAACCACACTTTGCACTGTCGAGTCCCAATAGCTGCACGGGCGTGCCAGCCCTTGCATGGCCGTGCTGAATTCCAAGCATGCCCATGTACCTTGACCCAAAAACCACCAAAACCCAGAAAAAAAATGCCCCATGTCAACGTCGAACCGAATATATGCCCAAACCATTAATAAAGTAGTATTATAAACTTTCCTTTTAAGGAAGTGTGACTTACCAATGGGCCGGGACACCTAAGATGACATAGTGGGTAAGGTTCTCTGGGATCGAGGGAGTACTAATTAGTCTTCATCAAAAGTGCTTTTATTTTTATTTATTTGAAATTAAACCTTTTATTCGCTTTTAATGTTGCTTTGAATCTTTTTACATTCGTTGACTTCCTCGAAAGAGTTGCATGATTCATTAGAGATAGAAAGGCATTTTTGATAAATATTTAGAGTCATATATATAGTAGCTAGAAAAGAAAAATGATATTTGTATGGTCTTCATATGAAGTTCATTGTACCGGGTACATTTAGGGTTAGACGAAAGAATGAAAGAATAATATATTATGCGTTTAAATGATAAAAATAGACATTAAATTTTTTAATGCTTTGAATATAGCTTTAAAACTGTTTACATTAATTGTCTTCTTGCAAAGAGTTGCATGATTTATTAGAGATAGAAAGACATTTGAGGTTAATATAAAGAGTCAAATAAATAGAAGCTAGAAAGACAAATGATATTTGTATGATTTTGCCATTATGTTGTACAGTAAATCATTCCAAATAATCCATTATCACGTAATACAAACGGCCATTGAAATATAACTGGCCATTGAAATATAACTGTAAAGTGTCTATCTTAAATTTTTTAATGCTTTGAATATAGCTTTAAAACTTTTTACATTAATTGTCTTCTTGCAAAGAGTTGCATGATTCATTAGTGATAGACATTTCAGGTTAATATTAAGAGTCAAATATATAGAAGCTAGAAAGACAAATGATATTTGTATGATTTTGTCATTATGTTGTGCAATAAATTGTTCCAAATAATCCATTATCACGTAATACAAACGGCCATTGAAATATAACTGTAAAGTGTCTACCTATCTTCATGTAACCTTCATATTGTTTACGAGTACTTTAGAAGTCTATAGATATATAAATTCTTAAATTTATTCATTTTACTACTACTCATAACATTCAGTTTCTTTGAAATCTATAGCTCTTAATCTGATCACAGGGTTCATTTTCCACTGTCATCTGGGGGCATCAAAGTTAAATTGGTAATCAACTCCCGAAGAAAAGGCTAGGAAATGAAAAGGAAACGAGGACGTTGTCCTAAAAGTCAGCAGGAACTAAAAATAGGTACAATTTATAAACTCCATATGTTGATTGTATTCTACTTCATATGTGCCAAATTGATAGTCCCAATTCTCCTTTTTCTTTGTCCTAAAAAGTCTCATTTACAAAATTAAAGCTTCAAAATCACCAAACTTCCAAAGCTTATAATATAACCTTAAAATGTTTGAAAAGTCAATTGGACTAACATTTAGGGATTGAGGGAGTATAACCTTTGGCATCTAATAATATACTTCTCTATGTTAAATAGATATCCCTCCGAAAGAAATTGCGAAACGTAGCCGACTTATTCGGCGAAGAAAAATGAATGAAAGAAAGGGTTCAATGGATGTTGTTCAAATGATCGATGATATTCTTTTAAATGAGTATAACATGAATCATATCTCAGGTAATGCAAGTGATAGTTGCAAGCTGAATAGAGCAAGAGTTTGGAAATTTGCAAGTTATTTCGAAATGTAAACGAATCATTATAATTGGAAAATAACATCTTGATTGTATATTTTAGATGATTGTGATTCGCAAATGGAAAACTTGGAAAAAATCTCCTCACAAGACAATACTAGAGTCAAGTTACATACCTTTGCTGGTGGTAAAAATGTTGTTGGCCAATCTTCAAATATTAGTTCAACAGGTATGCGAGAACGAAATTCTACAAACATAATTTTCAACCGAGAATTCATATTTTTAGTATGTTAATTTTTTTTAAAAGCACATGAAAAATATTTAAGTCAAACCATGTTTTTGCCATCTAGATAAAGCCCAATATGCACGACAAAGAAGAAAAGAACGGAGGATTATCTTGGCAAATCGGAAACTGAGTATGGCTCAGCTGCCCATTACGTCATCAGCTGGTGCAAGCCAATCGCGCCGTAGATTTCTCACTGCTGAGGGTAAACTTTATTCTGCATAAAAATGAGTATCAAATTATTAACATATATTAATAACCTCTAATAAAGTAATACTCTCTTCTACAGACAAATATTCTGTTGAAACATCATACTATGGTGCTCCAGATTATGAATGCAGATATTGTGGAGCAGTTTTTTGGCATAGGGAGAGACTTAAAAGAGCTGGTAAACATAGTTATCCTATTTACGGCCTCTGTTGCATTGATGGAAAAGTTCAATTACAAAAGAGGAATAATCCACCCGAGCCATTAAAGTCATTGTTAGAAGGTTGCAATGGAATGGAGTCCACAAAATTTCTCAACAACATTAGAGCTTATAACTCTATGTTCTCTATGACTTCCATGGGTGGGAAGGTGGACAACTCTATTAACAACCAAGGGAATGTTTATACTTACAGGATAAGTGGTGAAAACTACCACAGAATTGGCTCACTATTACCTTTGGAAGGTCAGCCTGCAAGTTTTTTACAGCTTTATGTACATGACACGGAGAATGAAACTGAGAATCGGCTTAGAGCTGTTAATCAGAATAGTCCTAACCATGAATTAGACTCGACATTGTTAACCTGTTTAACTCAGATGTTGAATAATCATAATGAATTGGTTAAGGCTTTTAGAAGTGCACGAGATTGGTACTTAGAAAATAGAAGCCTTGACTTCTCTCTTAGGTTGATTAAGAAAAGATCATATCGGGATCGTCAATATAATTGTCCAACATCGTCAGAGGTTGCAATGTTGATTGTTGGAGATATGGAAAGTACTAATGGCGAAAGAGACTTGATTATTCAATCTTCTGATGGGATTTTGAAACGGATCAGTGACTTGCATCCTTCTTTTATGGCATTACAATATCCGCTTTTATTTCCTTATGGAGAAGATGGATTCCATACAGAAATACTGTACATCAGAAATAGTGGCAAGCGAAAAACAAAAAGAAAATTTGTCACAGCTAGAGAGTACTATTCATACATTTTCCAACATCGCAGAAACGAAGGTTTTACTATAGAGTGTAGTGGAAGATTAGGCCAACAATATGTTGTTGATTGTTACACCCAAATTGAACAGCATAGATTGCGATGGCTAAAGAAAAATCAAGGGAATTTACGTACAGATCTTTATCGGAATGTGTATGATGCTCTTCGAAAAGGAGATGTGGATTCCTCAAAAGTTGGCATGAGAACAATATTACCCTCAAGTTTTACAGGAAGTCCTAGATATATGATGCAAAATTATCAAGATGCAATGGCTATTTGTCGTACTTATGGAAATCCAGATTTCTTTATAACATTTACGGCTAATCCAAATTGGAAAGAAATCAAAGATTTACTGTGTGAATTGCCAGGGCAGCAGAAACCAGAGAACAGACCTGATGTTGAGTCTCGAGTTTTCAAGATGAAATTAGAAGAAATGATACATGATATAGTCAATAATGGTATTTTTGGCAGAGTGGAAGCAGGTATTTGATCCTTTACATTTTTTAAGTTATAAGCTGCTAATTAAATTGAACTTTATACTTATTTTCTCTTTAACAGTGATTTATACGATTGAATTTCAAAAGCGAGGTTTACCACATGCACACATCATATTTTGGGTGGATGAAAGTTCAAAGTTAAATTCTAATGAACAAGTTGATTCAGTTATTTCAGCCGAAATACCTGATCCATTGATTGATCCAATTGGTTACGATGCTGTGAAACAATTTATGATGCATGGCCCTTGTGGTCATGCTAATACAAGCTCTCCGTGTATGATTGATGGTATGTCTTTCTTTGATGTATGTAGTTAACATTATGAGATACCTAGAAATTTAACAAGTTATTTTTCTCTTTGACAGGCAATTGCTCCAAAAAATTCCCAAAAGCATATCAAAAACAAACTACTGTTGATGAAAATGGCTATTGTGTTTATAGAAGGAGGGATACAGGCATTACAGTAGAAAAGAATGGAATAAATCTGGACAATAGATTTGTTACAGCCTATAACAGATATTTATTGGTTAAGTACCAAAGTCATATCAATGTTGAAGCATGTAACAAGTCCAAGGCCATCAAATATTTGTTCAAGTACGTGACAAAAGGTCCAGATAGAGCAACTGTTGTTATTGAAAATTCGTCCGGTAGATCTGAGACCTTGGTAGGGGCTTCTGCTGAAGAAAATGACGAGATCAAAACATATTTGGATTGTAGATATATATCGGCATGTGAGGCTGTGTGGAGAATATTTGAATTTCATATTCACTATAGAAAGCCCTGTTGAAAGACTTTGCTATCACCTAGAGAATGAACAAATGTTGGTTTTTAATGATAATGATTCTTTGCCTAGAATTATCAGGTCGGAAAAATCAAACAAAACCATGTTCACCGAGTGGATGGAGCGTAATAAAGTTGACAGTGATGCCAGAGAATTGACGTATGTTGAGTTCCCTACTCAATATGTGTGGAAAGCTGGAACATGCACTTGGGCCAAACGAAAAAAGGGTAAATCTATTGGAAGACTAACTTTTGCTCATCCAAGTTCGGGAGAGAGGTATTATCTGCGTTTACTATTGAACATAGTGAAAGGACCAATTTCTTACGAAGATATTAGAACTGTTGAAAGAATAACTTATCCAACAATGAAAATGGCTTGCTATGTTAGAGGTCTTTTGGAAGATGATGGAGAATGGAACGATGCACTAACAGAGGCAGTTCAGTGGGCAACTGCTCCACAAATGCGTGAGCTATTTTTGACCATTTTGTTCTTTTGCAATGTATCTGATGCAAGAAAATTCTGGGAATTGAACTGGCCTAAAATTAGTGAAGATATTTTGCGGACAAGAAGAAAAGTATTAAGACTTCCTACTTTGGTTTTATCTGATGAAGAGATTCAGAATTTGACTCTTGCAGAGTTGCAAAGAATCTTGATAAAAAATGGCAGGTCTTTAGAGGATATTGATGGAATGCCTTTGCCTGATCAAATACTGCTAGACCAGTTAAAAAATCGATTGATTCTTGAGGAACAGGTCTACGATATTCAGCAATTAAAGGAGGAGCATGAATTGTTAAAAAATTCTTTGAATTCTGATCAACTTGATGTGTATAACAAAGTTATTGCTGGTGTGGAAGAAAAATCGTCAAAGTTATTTTTTTTATATGGTTTTGGTGGAACGGGTAAAACATATCTGTACAAAGCCATTATTACCAAACTCAGATCGTCATTGAAAATTGTTTTGGCCGTAGCATCATCTGGTAACCATTTAGAGCCTAACTAACATATAGTTTTGTTTCAATATCTACATATATATCTCTTCGATTTCTGACTTTTACTTTATTTTCTAAGAAATTCATATCTATTTTTTTACTAGGAATAGCAGCATTATTATTGCCTGGTGGACGTACGGCGCACAGTAGATTCAAGATACCTCTGAATGTGAGCGAAAATTCAACGTGCAACATTAAACAAGGAACTCAAATTGCTAAATTAATTGAAAAGGCAAGTTTGATTATTTGGGACGAGGCTCCTATGGATAGTAAGCATGCTTTTGAGGCTGTGGATAAAACATTAAAAGACATTTTGCGAGAAAATGTATCATATGATTCTCAAAAAGCATTTGGGGGGAAGACATTTTTATTGGGAGGAGATTTTAGGCAAATATTGCCTGTTATACCAGGAGGTTCAAGAGGTGATATTGTTAATGCAACACTAAATAGCTCTTATTTATGGAATGAGTGTCAGGTATGTGTTCTTTCCAAAAATATGAGATTACAAGATATTTCCTCTCAACAAGATGAAACACAAATGTCTTTAAGAGAATTCTCAGATTGGATTTTAAGGATAGGAGATGGTAAAGAAGTTGCCAAAGTTAGAGGTGATAGCGAGGAGGCTGAATGGATAAAAATTCCATCTGAGTTTGTACTTCATTGTGAAGGAGATCCTATTGATCAAATATTCAGATCCACTTATCCACAGTTTGAAGTGAAGAAATTTGAGTATGACTATCTGACTAAGCGCGCAATTTTAACCCCAAAGAATGAAACTGTGAATGAAATAAATAAATATATACTGGCATTTGTGGACGGGGAAGAACACGAATACCTGAGTTATGATTCAATTGACAAGGCGCATGATGATGGTGAAAATAATCATCTTCTTTACCCAGTTGAATTTCTGAATAGTTTGAACCTCCCAGGTATACCTGAGCATAAACTCAAGTTAAAAGTTGGAGTTCCAATTATGCTACTTAGAAATGTTAATCCTAGCCAAGGAATGTGCAATGGTACGAGGTTGATAGTCACACAGCTTGGAAAGAGAGTAATAGAAGGATCTATAATATCTGGATCAAATGTTGGTGAGAAAGTCTTAATTCCGAGAATAATTTTGACATCATCAGAGGGAAAGTTGCCATTTGTGTTGAAGAGGAGACAATTTCCAGTTAGGCTTTGCTATGCTATGACTATCAACAAAAGTCAGGGCCAGACGATGGAACATGTTGGTCTCTACTTGCCTAATCCAGTCTTTAGTCACGGGCAATTGTATGTAGCGTTGTCGCGAGTTAAAAATCCAAATGGCTTAAAAATCCTAACTTTGGAAGATGATGATGACTTTAAAGGATGGACAAAGAACATTGTGTTCCGAGAAATATTTACTTCCTTAAGTAAGTTATCAAACCTTCATCTGAGTTTGCATCTTTGATTTGAATTAATGTATTAATTTAGTTATTCTTCTGTTTCTTCTATCACCACACATATTTATGCCTATTTTCTTACTCCATTTTCAGGATCATGATGGTTGGACCGAAGATTTTATCATCGAAGAATGACTATAATTTCAAAGGATGGACAAAAACATTGTCTACAAAGAAACATTTAACTCCTATGGTAAAATGTTTACAATGTAATCTCCATAAACTTCATTATCTTCAATACATATATATTCAATTTTAAATTTGTTGTATTCTCCGTTCTTATGTTTACAGGTTCTTGAGGTCTGCAAACGAATTTGGAATTAAACACGGCAAAGGGACTACAAAGTTAGAATAATGAGCACTATCGATAAATTTTATTATTTCAATGACATATTTTATCAATTTAAAACTTACTGAAATTTGTATTGTGTTTTCATTGTATCTTCTGAAGGGCCATTTTAAATGTAATTTTGTTCAGTAAAAGATTATAATATAATGTTCATTACTAAATAAAATTAAGGTGAAATTTAATCATTTAATTATTTCATAAATACGTCTAAAACAAAGCGCAAGAATTATTTGATGATAATCTATAAAATTGTCATATCCCAAGCAAAAAGTTCTCCGTAAATGATAAGACTAAACTGACCAAAAAAAGGCTATCTTCTGAAACTTTAATTGCTCACATCAACAAATCTTTCAACCTCTTGACGCATATCAAGTTCACTTCATGTAATTATTTAAAGTTATTTAGTTAGGAAATTATAAAAAGTAAATTATATTTTACTAATTCAATTTGTAAAAATTCTTTTAAATATTTAAAATGTTTATGCTACTCATTTAATTAGGGTTTATGCTACTCATTTAATACTCCCTCCGTCCCGCCCGAAATGGGTCATGCATGGGAATTAAGGAATGATGTAAGAAAGAGAAAAAGTGTATAGTGAAATAAATGTTGTGAGTATAAAAAGTGATGTAGGAAAGAGAAAGTGGGGTAGGGAATAGTTAGTGGATATTTGTTGTGAGTATGACAAGTGGGTCCCACAAATAAAAAAAGTAATAACAAACTTTCCTTTTTTGGGTTTGGACATTTTAAATGGGACGCCCAAAAAGGAAAGTTGGGACATTTTGGGCGGGACGGAGGGAGTATAAAATAAGAACAAGAAACACAGAGACAAATATGGAAGATAAAATTAAATTAGAAACAGATAAGGTTAATTCAAGAAATTCAATTTGAATAGAGAGTTATATAGAGAGAATGGAACCTGGAATTGGGGATTCTTGGAGTATATTTGAACAGATTTCTGGTGGTTTGGGAGAAGGAGAGACGAAAAGTGTGTGTGTGTGTTTTCAATGTAGGTGGGTATGGGAGATGAGACTTGAATGTTGGGAGAGAACAAGGGCTTTCCAGAACAAATTGATTTACTCACTACTCAAAAGCAATGTATTCATATAATATACTCCCTCCGTTCCAGCCTAATTAAGACTTATTTCCTTTTTGATCCGTTTCTAGCTCAATTGAGACTGCCCAAAATGGAAGGGAATATTTATATTTTCCCCACTCATTCTCTCTCCTATTTTTTTACTTTTACACTCACAACACCTATCAAATCACTATTCCTTCCACTCATTCTCTCTCCTATTTAATTTTTCATACTCATAACATTTTCTTTCACTTTTTCTCTCTCTTACTTTTCCTTAATCTGTGTGCCCAAAAATTTGGTATCAAATGAGCTGGGACGGAGGGTGTATATATATATTATATAATATATTATATATATATTGGTCCGGTCCGATTTCAGAACCGAATTTTAAAACCCAAAATCGAGACCAAACCAATTATTCGATTCTTCAAAAATTCTGGACCAATGCCAAACCAAAAAATTGGTTCAATCCAATTTTCATTGGTCCAGTCCGATTTTAAAAAAAAAAAACCTTGCTCACCCCGAACAACCACATTTAAATCTAATTCTTTTAGTAATTTTAAAAACAAAGTTATTGTGACTACATTTTAACTTATATAAGTATATTCTGTTGGTTAGCAAAATTAAATACAAAATTGTACTGTAGAAATTTTCTTTGCATAAAACAAATATGATGTCCCTATTTTAATAGCTATTCGAAAGTGTAATACGAAACAAATAAAGAATAATATTTAAATATATCAAACATCTTGATAATTAGAGTTGAATTAAAAAAATAAGATAAAATTAAAAGCCTTCCCGTGCGTAGCACGGGCAATTAGCTAGTTATGTTTAAAGGTAAAAATTCTACTCCATCTTTTTATTGAGGATACTTCTACCAGATAAATTAAAATATAATTTTTGTTTAATTTTATAAAAGAGATTTAAACTTTATAAGAAATACAAAAGGAAAATAAAATTAATAATTAATCAAATTTCAAAGTATAAATGATCATTGCCAAAAAAAAAATAAAAATCAAACATTTTAGCATCACACTCAAACAATAAAGTATAATTAACTCTCTACAACATTCACTTCTTCATCTTCTTGTATTTTTTTCATCTTCTTGTATATGCTGTTAAGCGGGAGAAAATATCTTGTGCAACAATTCATAATAAGGAAATGAGGTTATTTACGAAATTTATTTGCAACAGTTAAAAAAAAATGCACACAAACAAATATTTACAAAAGTGTATATATATTACACAAAAAGGTAAAAATTTACAAAGAAAAATTCATACAAATGGGGTAGCCGTAGTAATATTTTCTAAAAAAAAATAAATACCTCAAATTGTGTTTAGTGTTTGATCTTGTATTTAGTAATTGAGTCTGACCCAAACTTATGTCAATTTTAAAATAAAATATATAATTTATAAAATTTAAATTTATACATGTATAAGAGAAGCCAGAAGCCAGTTAAATTTGATTTATTGAACACCAAAATAAATGGAATTGTCTCCCGTTTGACTACACACATTAGAGGACACTATTGTCCAAAAAAAAAATAATCTCCGTTTATTTCAATACCCTCCTTATTAATACCTAATTTCCAACAGGATAATTAATGAGGGTATTAGGTGGTTAATCCTGATAAGGGGTCTTAATATTCCATAGCCATATTTTATATCAAACACCGTTTTAAAAATTATCAAGATTATTTATCTTATCCTCTTAGTGATTAATATTGCGTATCAAAAGTAGTCGTATAGGGACTAATAACTGTTAGAATTGCTGTCATATGTTACTCGACGGACATAATACCGGCTCTGCCAAACCGAGGTCCGCAGGCTTGCGGACATAGTCTTCAGACGGGCCAATGGTCGGTTCATCCCAGCCTAAAAACAGCCGTACGGTTTACCCTTAATTTTTAAGTCAGAGAAAGCTTTAAAAAATATATTAAAGGCCTTATTATTCAATGAGCTAGATGTTAAGAGCTCTATATTACCCCGAGTAAATATCATACCTGATTATTTTGGTTCAAAGGCCGATGAAAATCAAGGTTCTAAAAAGCGCTAGGCGGATGCTAGGCGGTGGTGTCGGGCCAAGCGCCTAGGTGGGGACTAGTCGAGATTAGTCGGAATTAGTCGGAACCTAGGCGGGGCTTAGAACTAGGCGTTGGAGAGGGGCCTAGCACCTAGGCGGGGCCTAGGCGCCCTTAGGCGGGGTCTTTTAGAACACCGGTGAAAATAATTTAATCATGTTTTACACCTCTATCTAGTGATTGTTGGTGTTGGTGTTGATGTTATGTGAACTCTATTGCAGTACTAATTAATTATAATAAACTAAGTAATATTCTTGTTATTTTTTGATTTATGCCAAGTTCTTGATTTTAAGAAGCTATAAAGTGATAGAATTATAGAGAGAAAGTCGAAGTCAAACAAACAAGGAAGAGAGAAATTGAATTGAAATACTTAATTTTATTATGAAACATAAGTTACATATTTATAGGGTTAGGGTTACAAGGATAGAATCAAATAATATCTCTAAAAATCAATTAATATCTCTAAGTTCATATACACAATATCTCTAAATATATAACAATATCTACTGAATATAATATAAAGATATTATATTCCTAATATGCCCCCGCAAGATGGACGGTTCTTGGATAAGTTAAATCTTGGAGAGAGATGAGATGAGCCGGATTTGAAAATGATGTTGTTCCCAATCGTGTGCGTGGTTGCCTGTGATGTGGTTTCTCGAGTCCGAGGTGGTGATAGGTGGGTTTTGCTGAGGGTTTCATCACAGAGTTGCAGGGGTTTCGGCTGAAGGGTAATGCCGAGGATTTGATGTATAGGGTTTCGGGTTTTCGAGGGTGTTTGGAGTAAGGGTTTCGGGGTTTCCCGAAGGTGTTTTGAGGGAGGTGTATAGGGTTTCGGCCGGTGGATTTTGTCGAGGGTGTTTGAAGAGGGTGAATAGAGGGTTTTCTGCCGGTTTAGTGGGGTTTTGCTGAGGTTGAGGGGTAGGTTTAGTGGTGAGGAGTTTAAGAGGCGGAAGTGGATGATTTATGATGTGGGCGGCAGTGAGTGAGAGGGTGTGTATCGGCTTTAGGGTTTGCCGAGGCTTGGTGGTTGAAAGGGGGGGGGGTTTCGGCTAGGAGGGTTTGTCGTGGCTTGGTAGTTGAAGAGAAGGGGAGAGGCTGTGAGTGAGGCGGTCGCCTGAGGAATGGTGAGGCTCTAGTCTCACTTACAGGAAGTTCTTTTTTTTTTTTTTGACTGGTTGCACGACCGTGCTTGGAGTTTTGGTGTTGGTGATGATGACGGATGTGGTGGTTAGGGTTTCGACAATAGTGGTTTGCCGAGGTGGATGTGGTTTAGTTGTTGACAGTAGGGTTTTGCCAAGGGTGAAGGAGTAGGGCGCTGTAGGTTTTGCCAAGGTTTGGGGGTGGTTTTAGGGTTTCGGCCTAAGAAGGGTTGAGCTGAGGGAAGTTGTAGGCGGTAGGGTTGTTTGAAGGAGGTGAAAGGGGAGGGTTGCGGCTGTTTAGGGTTTAGCCGAGGGTGTTGAAGAAGGTGATGCGGCTGTGTTAGGGGTTTTGCCGAAGGTTTTGGTGTAAGAACTGAGGGAGAGGGTTTGGCGAAGAAGATAAAGAGAAAAAAGGATTAAGGTTTCAGCAGTGGCCGAGGGTTTTGATGCAGAAGTAGGGTTTTTGATGATTGGTGGCGGAAGCAAGGGTAGGGAGAGGGTGGGTGGCGGCAGAAGGTTTTTGCCAAGGTGGAGAGGGTTTTGATGTTTGTTGCGGAAGCAATGGTAGAGTGGGGGTTTGGCGGCTTAGGGTTTTGCCGCTAGGGTTTTGGCGGAGAGGTCCTACAATGGATCATTTTGCTTTGATACCATGATAGAATTATAGAGAGAGAGTCGAAGTCAAACAAACAAGGAAGAGAGAAATTGAATTGAAAGACTTAATTTTATTATGAAACGTAAGTTACATATTTATAGGGTTAGGGTTACAAGGATAGAATCAAATAATATCTCTAAGAATCAAATAATATCTCTTAGTTGATATACACAATATCTCTAAATATATAACAATATCTACTGAATATAATATAAGGGCAAATTGCAAATAAGGGCCTGAAGTATGCACCCCGTTCGCGGAAAGGGATCCGATGTTTTAAATTTGGCGATTTAGGGTCTCAAGTAACCAAATGTTGGCAATTAAGGACTTTTTTTGACGGAATCGTTAATTTCTGGGTTAAATCACCACGTGCGGGTCACGTGCCACTTATATGAGGATATTTTGGTCAATTACGAGGGGGCCTCTTTGGTTTATGCGGGAAAATAGGAGTCGTTCCATAAAATCCCCTTCCGTCCTCCTGACCTAAATCCATATAAATCGAGAGCTTTTTCTTCAATTGTCAATCACATCACCATGAATAATATTTGCAGGTGTGGGAAGATAGCTCGCATTGTTACATCGTGGATGGACAAGAATACCGGCCGAAGATTTCTTCAATGTGCAAGCGAGAAGGTAAAGTACTTTGTTCTTGAACCCTAATAATCTCTAAAAAAAATTCTTCCACTTTATGAATCATTATTCAGATTTGCAAAATTTTTGTAAAATTTCTTCCACTTTATGAATCCTTATACCTTGTAAACTCTTTTGCAGGGTGAAAATTGTGGTTACTTTGCTTGGCTTGACCCTGAAATGTGTGTGTTAGTACAGACTATGGGTGTTACCACAGGTGTTATCACTGGCAGTTGGGTGTTACCCGAACTGGAATGATTTGTAATTTAATAATTCTTTTCATATTAAATTATATCCTAATGTCTAATATTATTTGCAAGATATATGTGTTTGTTGGTCCATATTTCAGGTTAATACATGGTTGGATTAATTGCTAAAGACAAGGAAGAAGTTGTAGAAGGAGTTATTCGTAAATGGAGATTTACGAATAAACTTTACTTGGTCCATATTAATTGTTGATAAAAGAAAAACGTGGGAAGACCAAGTCTTGGAGTTGTTGCTGATTATTAGAAGAGTACAATGACAAGAAAGCAAGAGAGTACAAGGTGATGAAGCAAGGACTTGGGGTTCAAGTTTCGGTTGCTACATTTTAGAAGGAGTTGGCGCATGAAGAGGAATCAAGCCAAGAATTATTCTCCACTCCTCTCACACGATCTGAAGGTCCAAGGCTGTTATTTTGGAGTAGCCTCCAAGGCATTTGAAGGCTATAAATAGGCTAGGTGTGGTTCATTTGAAGTATGCCAAATATCAAACACACACACTTTAGCACAAGAGAGACAAAGTTCTTTGGTTCGCATAATCCTTCCTCCCTTGTGATTCTAGCTTAAAAACTGAGTGTTTAAGAGAGTGTTGGATAAGGATAGGATTCATTCTTTGTCTCATTTAGTTCCATAGAGCCTTATCATTGTATTAGCAATAGGGTACTTTCGGCTTTGTAATTTTTCTATATTGATATAAAGTCTTCGCCATCTAGGCACACTCAAGTTATATATTTATATAACTTGAGAAAATTATATCTTGTGTTATTTATTTCCGCTGCACAATGTTTTTACAAACTATTTAATTTGGTGTGTGTGTGTGCTGTCCGTCAGTGTGTTATCCTGTGTTGTGTAACATCTACGGTAACATCTCTTTCTAGTGAAGCCATTGACAATTTCAATTGGTATCAGAGCAGGTCACTTGACGATTCTAAGTGCTTGGTCTAGGTGTCATGGCTTATGATCCGACTAATCCTAACCATAAGCGTCTTCCTGTGTTAGATGGCTCAAATTATTGTTATTGGAAGATCCGTCTACGCTCGCATATCAAATTAATTGATCTTCGAGCATGGCGATCTATAACAAATGGTTACTCCTTACCAATGTTACCTGCTGATGAGGATGGTGACGTGCAAGTCAAACCTGAATCAGAATGGAACATGGAAGAGATCAACCAAGCTAGTTTCAATGAAAAGGCACTTAATGCCATTTTTGAGTGGGTTGATATGCATATTTTCAAACTTATTCAAAATAGTTCCACTGCAAAAGAAGCATGGGGCATTTTACAACGTTTTTGTGAAGGTGATGGCAGTGTGCGTGAAACTAAGCTTAGGGGTCTTACTAGCAGATTTGAAAGATTAAGGATGGGTGAAAATGAAACTATTCCTTCTTATTTTGAAAAATTATTTGATATTGCTAATGAGTGTCAATTGTTGGGTGAACCATTTACCAACAAACAACTTGTCTCAAAAGCAATTAGAACCCTTCCTGAGCGTTTTAATATGAAAGTTTCATCTATTGAAGAGGCTCACAATCTTTCAACTATGGATATCAATTCTTTAATGAGTATTTTGAAAAACTTTGAGTTAAATCTCCTAGATCAAAATGAAGCATCTAAGGGGAAAAATTTTGTTTTGAAAACTCAAACCTCGAGTTCTTTGGAAGAAAATGAAGATGAGGTTTTTGAAGAAATTGATGAGAATGCTAGTGTTGCTTTACTTGCTAGAAAATACAATTCTATGGTTAGAAAGTATAACAATGAAAAAATGCAGGTGAAAGCAAAGGAGAAGCAAACCAAGGTTTATGATTCGATGCCAAAAAGGACTTTCCCATCTAACCCAAAGTTGAACCCAAGAAGAGCATCTTCAGATCAGTTAAGGTCTGATCCAAAACACATTGAATCCATTCAATGTCATGCTTGCTCGGGTTGGGGTCACTATTCCAATGAGTGTGCAAATACACTAAGGAAGAGAGGAAAGAACCTATGGGTTTCTCTCAGTGACGATGAGGATGAAGGACCATCTCAGGAGGAAGAATCTGATCAAACAACCATGTTTGTCACAGTAAGTAACACGGAAAAGGACAGTGTTACCCAAGGTGTTATCCAGTCTGAGATAACACCTGTGATCACACCCGACAGGTATGATGAATTATGTGATAATAATGCTGTTTGTTTTGTTAGCTCTTCTAACCCTGATACAGGAAGTACACAAGAGGATGAGCAGAGCAAAGATGACCTCATCTCCGGGTTAAAAGATCTTTATGAGGCGTTGCTCGTGGAATGGAAGAAAGAGAACAATTTGGTTAAGTCCTTATCCAAGAAGAATGAAGGACTCCAGGCCTATGTGACTCATATGGAGATTCAAGCAACCAAGAGAGAAGTCGAGCTTGAAAGAGTCAAAGGCAATTTGACTCTAGCCGAAACCACCTTGAAGAAGCTCAACACCGGATCTACCAAATCGGATGAGATCTTGAACTTGAGTACACCTCTCAGAGCAGGAGAAAGTGTTCAAGAGACACCTTTCGAGCTGTTGGAAGAAGTCAGTCCAGAAGGTGTTACCATAGGTGCTAACACTGATAGTAACACAGAAACTGAGCAGGGTGTTACCATTGATGAGATAACACCTCAGATAGCATCTGATTCCAGTTCAGCGAATGGAGATCAAGAAGGAAATGATACTGAGGTTCACGAGAATGTGAGAAGAGATCCTCCACCTAGAATCAGTAGGGATCATCCTACTACTCAAGTAGTTGGGAAGGTGAATGAAGGTGTACAAACAAGACGTAAGGATCCCACTAGTTACCGTGACATGGTGAGGTATGTGTGTATGTCTACCACATACTCAAAGGTAACATACTCTTGTTTTACTTCATCCGTAGAACCTAAAAATGTGATTGAAGCTTTAAAAGATAATTTTTGGATTTAAGCAATGCAAGATGAACTTGATCAATTTGCTCGTAACAATGTTTGGTCTTTAGTACCCCGTCCCTCAAACACTAATGTTATTGGGACAAAATGGATTTTCAAAAATAAGACCGATGAATATGGAAACATTGTTAGGAACAAGGCTCGTCTTGTGGCTCAAGGCTATACACTATTGGAAGGTGTCGACTATGACGAAACCTTTACACCTGTGGCTAGAATTGAGTCAATAAGACTTTAAATTTGCACCTGTGGCTAGAATTGAGTCAATAAGACTTTTATTGGCCATTGCTTGTTTTCTTAAAATCACATTGTTTCAAATGGACGTCAAAGCAGCATTTTTAAATGGATACTTAGATGAGAAAGTTTTTGTTGAACAACCTAAAGGCTTTGAAGATCCATTTCAACCAGACCATGTGTATAGACTTGATAAAGCTCTTTATGGGTTGAAGCAAGCTCCACGTGCATGGTATGGTAGGTTAACTAGTTTTTTACTAGAATATGGTTTTACTAGAGGAGAAGCAGATATGACTTTATTCATTCTTAAACATGGAAAAGAACTTGTCGTGGTTCAAATCTATGTTGATGACATAATATATGGCTCTACATCAAAAACTTGTTTAAATGATTTTGTAGAGGCTATGACATCAACATTTGAAATGAGCATGATGGGGGAACTTAACTTCTTTCTAGGCCTGCAGGTTAAGCAATCAAGTGAAGGGATTTTTATCTCTCAAAGCAAATATGCAAGGAACCTGGTGAAGAAGTTTGGGTTGGAAGGTTCGAAGAGCTCAAAAATTCCTATGGGCACTTCTCTCAAGATTGGAAAAGATCAAGTGGGAGAAGATGTTGATCCAACCCTATATCGTTCCATGATAGGTAGTCTCCTTTACCTTACTTCTAGTCGTCCTGATTTGATGTACAGTGTGTGTGTATGTGCTAGATATCTATCCAATCCTAAAGTGTCTCACCTAAATTCTGTAAAAAAGATCATTAAATATGTATCTGGAACTAGTGATTTAGGGATTTGGTATAGTAAAGATACTAATACTAATTTAGTAGGCTTTAGTGACGCGGATTGGGCAGGGGATATGGATGATAGGAAAAGTATAAGTGGGGGTTGTTTTTACTTGGAAAATAATTTAGTATCATGGTATAGTAGAAAACAAAATTGTGTTTCATTATCTACAGCTGAATCAGAATATGTAGCAGCTGGTAGTTGTTGTTCACAACTAATTTGGTTAAAACACATGCTTGATGATTATGGTCTTGATAGTAATATGTTGACCTTATACTGTGATAATTTGAGTGCTATTAATATTTCCAAAAATCCTGTACAACACTCCCGTACCAAACATATTGACACCCGTCATCATTTTCTAAGAGATATGGTAGTTAAAAAGATAATAAATATAGAGCATATTGATACAAAGTATCAACTTGCTGATATTTTCACCAAACCCTTAGACCATGATAGATTCTCTAGTCTAAAGAGATCTCTTGGTCTTTGTATTCTCTAAAAATGTCCTCTGTTGTAAGGTGTTACCATTGGTGCTGATATCACCTGGGGTAACACATGTATACTAGTGCATATTTTTTGCTTGTTTGGTTTTTTTTTCTGTGCTGTAAGGGTTCCCATAGTTCTCTGAGCTTTGAGAGTTCTCACGGCTGCACATGCGGACCTTTCTGTTGTGGTAGGATAACACCCTGAATAACACACTTGATAAAACTCCCTTTGTGCTCAAAGTGACAAAGTAACTAATGTTGGTATGTGATAAATAAAAAGGCAAAGAGGCAAATCTTATACCATACTATTCTCTCGAGCTCGGGGCACGGCGTTCGCTGCGACGATGCACTCTTGCCAATGAGAATGTATGAAGTGATTTATGCTTAGTATTAGGGACATGGAGCTCACTACTACAGTGTACCCTACTTGAACGACATAAATCAATGAAACTTTACACTTGAAATAAAACTCGGGGCACGGAGCTCGTTACTACGATGCTTCCTTGTTTAAAGAAGTGTAAAAGAATTCTATAAATAGCTATGCCTCTTATTTTTACAAGCTTGTTATGCCTAAAGTGTTTGAAAATGGCTAAGCTTGTTATGCCTTAATTATTTAAAAATGAAAATATTTATCAAGGAGTTTTTATCATATGTGTTATCCTAGGTGTTACCATCATTGCCATTAACATATTTGTATGTGCTATATTATTTTTTTTATTCCTTATTTTCGGTTTTGTTATTTAAATTTTTAAACTTTGAAAGTCTTTTTTTTAAGAGTTTACAAAGTTTGAAAAGGTTTTTAACAAATCAATTTTATCTTTTGATAAATATCTCAAATAACTAAGTCCTAAATTTTAGGGATTTGATTTTCAAAAACCATATGGACTTAGTATATTTGTTGTGTTTATTATTTTCGTTTTTTTATATATATTTAAAAAAATTAAAAATTAAAAAATCTAAAAATTAAAAATTCGAAAAAAAAAAAATTTCAAAATAATGGCCGGATATTTTTATTTTTTGTGTGAGGAGTTTTGTGGCCTAGAAAATAGGGGGAGTAAATTATAAATGTAATTGATTTTTGTGTGGCTAGAAAAAAGGGAGGTTAGGTAAATTTTTAATGTGATTATTTTTAGTGGCTAAAAAATAGGGGGAGGTTAATTAAATAAGTAGAAATAGGAGATAATTAGAGGAAGTGGGATAAGTCTTGTCAATTTAATTCCTAGTTTAATTCCTATTTTCTCTCCTCTCTCTCTAACCGCCCTAACCCCTTTCTCTCTCTACACGGTATATACACTCCCTCCGTCAATCTCTCTTTCTCAAACCTTCCAAAAATCAACAACTTTCCAAAATCCCTAAACCTTCCTAAACCCTAACCATGGCAACCCCTACCAAGAAGCAATCCGCCCCATTAGAGGTCTCTCCGGGTGTTGGCTCAAGTGGTCCTAGTCTAATGGACACTTCGACCACCCCTCTCAATGTGCTCCGGCAATGACAATGTCGGTTGATGATCCTCCATTGGTGTCAACAATGGCGCAACCCTTGCCCATTGTGACATTACCACCTCTTCCACCCGTTCCGTCAACCAAAAAGACCAAAAGAAAAGCCATTGCTCACAAACCCTCGGGACAACCCGTCAAAAAAGGAGCTCAAGTAGGCTCACTGCAATGAGGAACAAAGGTACTTCTAAATCCAACACATCCTCCGATCCAGTTGAAGTTTCTGAAGAATCCTCTCTTGGTCTCTCCTCGGCTCATGTTTCGGATGAAGACTTCCATGCCGATGCTGAAAAGAGCCATTCTATTGAGACATTTGAAGATTGGGAGATTGAGGAAGAAGATCCCTTGTATGAAGTTGTGAAAAGAAACATTAAAGGCAAAGGCAAGTGGACTGCTGTCAAAGATGTTACCCAGAAAGCTGCAACACCCAAGGTAACATCCTCTGTTTCTAAAGCTTCGAAGTCTTCTATCAGTGAGTTTGCCTATTCTGAGTCCACTGATTTTCTTGAGAAAGAGTTTGAAGATGTGAATGTTGCTTTTCCAAAACCTTACTTTTCATTGGAATTCTATCGAAAGGAAAATATGGAGTTTTGGTTGAAACATAGTGACACGAAAATTCTCAAAGAAAAGCACATTGACGAGGTTGATTTCAAAAAGCATGGTGTATTTCAGTTCTTGGAGGATAGAAATTTTTTGAAAGCTAACTTGCATCCTTTGAAATTTGTTGTCCAAAAAAGAATCAAAACAAAAGCAACAGTCTTGTTCACTTCTTCTTTTTCCCTGGTGCATTAGATGTTGCACAAATCTTCTTTGTGACCTCCTTGAGATTCTTCCTGGTCACAAACAACTTGCCACCCACCTCAATATGGCCTTGTGAATTACTTGATGTCCCAATGTTACTACTCCTTCCATCCTCACCACTAACTAAAATGCTATTAAATCTAGGATCAGTACCTCTATTCTGGTATAAACTTTGCATAACACCAGGTGGAGGCTGAGACAAGTTAGCATTGGATGAAAGAGATGGTTGAGAACACATTGGTGGTGGTTGGGACATGGTAGTAGGAGCTGCAATTTCATCATCTTCTACCAAGTCAACGAGTCCTTCCACCTTTTTGAACTTAAACCTACTCCTCAGTCTGTTATATATTGGAAGTTGTATGAGTCCGGATGATGCTTCCTGTCTTGCCTTCTTTGCTCCTTGTTTTGATGTAGTTGGTGATGATGGAAGTCTTTTCATTTGTTTTGCACTTGATGCTTCCTCTATTGCCTTTCTTTGTGTCTCCTTCACTGCTTTGGATTGTGCTTCTTGTGGTCCTTTATGTGGTGCTTGTGGTGGTTCAATAGGAACCTGAAACAGATTTCACAACAAATATCAGGTACGTAAAAATGTCAAATTTCATTTATTAGCAAATGGACTCACATGTAGATTGGTTTGGTTTTCTTCTTTCTTTTTCCCTGGACAACCGCTTTTGTTGTGGCCAGCACCCTTGCAAAGGCTGCATCTCATGACTTTGTTATACCCTTTCTTACTTAGCTTTTGAGTAGCCTGCTCAGGTATCTCTTCTTCTTGACCTCCTTCTCCTTGATGTTCTTGCAGCTGTGGTACAGGTCCTTGTGCCCCCTCTTCACCTCCTTCTCCTTGTTGTAATCCTTGATTAGTCTTCCTCCTGGCCTTCTTAGGCCTACCAGGCTGAACCCTTCTATTTGGTGATGGAAAAACAGGGGGTAATCCAGTGCTAGGCCACATTTGTGGATCATCCATGGGATTAATAAGAAAAGAGTACACCTTCAAGTAAGTACCAACTCTGTAACAAGGGTCTACGTAGTTCTCAGCCTCTTCTTCCTTCAAGAACATGCAAGATATGGCATGCTTGCAAGGTATTTCTAATTTTAGACAATGATTAGGAGTCTAATTCCTTAACAATACTTCCATCCAAGTATTTCTAATTTTAGATATTCACCCCATTCCCCCTTTGACTTTACACAAGCCATCTAATACAAATTAAGAGTAAACAGTTGACTGCTTGATCAAACATAGAGAAATGTTTAGGACAATGCAATTAAAATTCTAGGGGTCATAGATTCATCATGTCTTTTTCAAGGAAAAAAAGACAAATGCAAGGGGTAGAAGTAGAAGTAGAACTAACAAAAATACCTCAACAACAAGTCTACGTACTGTGATACTGAAGAGCATAGCTAGCATGGACCAAAACAGGGGAGGGTTAGACAATAAGTTTATAAACTTACGTGTGAATGTAGTGCTAATCATATATAATGTGCCATAGAATTCAAAAGCCTATATAAATTGAGGTTTGAGCATTTTGCTAATCCCATTTTTTAAGACTACCATCCAACAAACAAGCTTCCATGACCACCATCCAACAAAAAAGCCTCATACGATTTATCATGGGTCTACAATGAGTTGTAATTCAGGTATAAAAGGCTCATACAGACATCTATAACCGAAAATGCAAATGGTTCGACCGAACAAATAGGAAAATTGAATATACTTTCACTGGGTTAAGCTTTGGAATGCCCTTAGGATAGCGCTTTCCAAGTTCCTGTACTGCTAGCAGTATATTTTGCCTTGCTTCCACTGGTTGCAAATCAGATGGAACAGATATTCTGAGCTTGCTCAATGCAGAAATTAGAGGCAACTGAACAGGAACCTATAGAAGGTATAAGTTTATATCAAAATCTTAGCTATGTATATTCAAGAATTCATTACCACGCCAAAATATTATGGGACCAAAGGAGTATATAATATTAGCAGATGAATTAGCATAGAAGTTAGGTACTGATGGAAAGGTCTAAACTCAGATTTAGAACCAAAAAACTCCAAAGACTAAACTCAGATTTAGAACAATCAAATCAAACCACCATTCCTTCCACCACTACACAAGAATACGCACACATCACTACACACACACACGAACTAGATCTGAAAAGGGGGAGGCTAGGCAAAGTTGATGACGGTTAGGACACAACAAATACAACAAATATAGTGGTAATCGAGGGTTTACATACCTTGAACTAACACGGCGGTGCGGTGGCGGTGGAGTTGAGGGACGGCGGTGAGGCGACGGCTGTGAGAGAGTAAAGAAGAACACGGCGGAGTTAAGGAGGGAGAGAGATGAGAGATCGTAGTTAATCGACGGCGCTGAGGCGACGGCGGCAACTGTGAGGGAAGAGAGAGAGAGATGAGAGATCATACAAGGAGAGAGAGAGAGAGAGAGAGAGAGAGAGATTAATTTCTAGGTCATAAACGATTTTGGGGAGCTGAGATTTTAATTTATATTTAACCTCAGTGACGACGGAAGTATTCCGCCAATAAATATTAATTTCAGCGGCGGAATTAAATTCCGTCGGTAGAATTGACTATCAGCGACAGAATTATTCTGCCGGTACAATGTTAATTAATTTTAATTTAATAAATATTATTATTTTTATTTATATAAAACATGAAAATTATTTTAAATAAAATATAACAAATTACTCTCAAAAAAATAAATGTAAGTCAATAAATATTATTTTTGAAAAATAAATAAATCATGAATTATAATAAAATAAAAATAGAGCTAAACAAATTTAAAAAAAATTATATTAACACCGACATAATTATTCCGCCGCTACTACCAGCACTACTACCACTACTACCACCACGTACAACCACTACGTACTACCACCACCACCACCACTACTACCACCACCACCACCATCACAACCACCACTACTACTACCATCACTACTACCACTACTGCTACCACTACTACCACCACCACTATCACTACTACCACTACTGCTACCGCTACTACCACCACCACTACCACTACTATTACTACTACCACCACTACCACCACCACTACTACTACCACTACCACCACTACCACCACTACTACCACCACTACTACTACCACCATTACTACCACTACCACCACTGCTACTACCATTACTACCCCAACCCCTATAACCCCTAAATCATATACTTATACCCCTAAATCCTAAACCCTCAAATCTCAAATCTCATATACTTAATTATATCCCAACCCCTAAACCCTAAATCATATACTTATACCCCTAAACCCTAAACTCTAACCCTAACCCCTAAACCCTAAATCTTAAATATCATATACTTATACCCCAACCCCTAACCCTAATAAATCATATACTTTATATCCCTAAACCCTAAACTCTAACCCTAACCCCTAAACCCTAAATTAAATCTCAAATCTCATATACTTATACCCTAGACGTGTCCAAAATCTAATCGGAACCGGCTAACCGCCGATTTTTAACCGGTCAAACCCGTTAACCGGTTTAACTGTAACCGGATTAACCGAAATCGACGATTAATTACCGGTTCGATTAAGGTTACAGATTTTTCAAACCGGCTAACCGGCGCTCATAACCGTCGGTTATTTAACCGATTATAACTGTTTGAAATTCAAGTAAGTTTTTTAATGTTCTCAGTTAGTTTTTTAGAATTTCAGTGAGTTTTTTAACGTTTTAAGTTAGTTTTTCAAAATTTCAGTCAATTTTTTAACATTTTCAGTTAGTTTTTTAACGTTTTCAGTTAGTTACTTTGTTAATTAGTTCTAAAAAATTATAAATTAAATTAAATTATCACCGACGAAATTATTCCGTCGCTGATAAATCAAAAAAATATTAAAAACAAAATTAAATTATCACCGACGGAATAATTTCGTCCCTGATTAATTAAAAAGAATTAAAAATTAAATGATATAATCACCGACGAAATAATTCCGTCGCTGATTAATTAAAAAGAATTAAAAATTAAATGATATAATCACCGACGGAATAATTTCGTCGCTGATTAATTAAAAAGAATTAAAAATTAAATGAAATAATCACCGACGGAATAATTCTGTCGCTGTTAAATTAATAAACAAAATTAATTTATCACCGACGGAATTATTCCGTCACTGGTAAATAAAAAAAATATTTAATTAACACCGACGGATTAATTCCGCCGCTGAGAAAATCAATAGCGACGGAAAATTCCTTCGGTAATCTAGGCACCAAATTAGCGGCGGAAATGAAACGAATATTCGACGAATATTCGTTTTTAGCGACGAAATCCAGCGGCGGAATTAAATTCCGTCGGTAAAACCGGCCCCAAATTTATTCCGTCGCTATAGCATAATTTCCGCCGCTATATAGTGACGAAATTATAGCATAATTTCCGCCGCTATATAGTAACGGAAAAATTCTGCTGCTAGTAATTTCGTCGCTAAAGACACAATTTCTAGTAATGTGATATGCTGCCACCATAATCAGTTATTAACATTTAATATTAACCATCACTAACCACATATTGATCTGCCCTTCTCCTTAGGACTTATCTAACCCAACCCCCAAATGTTTGGCATAACCTTCAAGCCAAATGTTCTTTGTAATTTGAGATTAATTGATCATAAATGGTCAACTAACATTCTTTGTTCAAAAATACATGCATTTAATTTATAAATCTTACATACTCATTAAGGCCTTTATATATACATCTTTTCCTTCAACATAAAGAAGCCATGTCTATAGACATAATCATTCTCTTCTTTCAACTTGCTGCAGCAATTTCACTATACTTATTAACCTACTTTTCATTCGTTTTCTCATCAAACCTTCCCATCACCACCACCACCTCCCTCCCGGCCCGAGAGGATGCCCGATCATCGGAGCTCTTCCACTACTAGGCACCATGCCACATGTTTCCTTAGCAGAAATGGCCGTAAAATACGGCCCCATAATGTACCTTAAACTTGGCTCAAAGGGCACCGTTGTGGCCTCCAACCCAAGAGCAGCCAAAGCATTCTTGAAAACCCAAGACGCCAATTATTCTAACCGTCCGGTTGATGGGGGTCCCACCTACATGGCTTATAATGCCCAAGACATGGTTTTCGCAGAATATGGTCCGAAATGGAAGCTTTGGCGAAAACTATGTAGCTTGCATATGTTAGGCCCCAAGGCCCTTGTAGATTGGGCGGATGTCTGAGTTTCTGAAGTTGGTCATATGCTCAAAGAAATGTACGAGCAGTCGAGTAAATCAGTGCCAGTGGTAGTGCCAGAGATGTTAACTTATGCCACGGCTAATATGATTGGGCGAATCATTCTTAGTCGACGACCATTTGTTATTGCTAGCAAATTACACTCTTTTGCTTCGGCTTCTGTTAGTGAATTTCAATATATGGTTATGGAGCTCATGAGGATGGAGGGGTTGTTTAATATTGGTGATTTTATACCATATATTGCTTGGATGGACTTGCAAGGCATTCAACGCGACATGAAGATTATACATAAAAAAATTGATGTTTTGTTGAACAAATTGATCAAGGAACAAACAGAATCTGCTTATGAGCGTAAGGGTAATCCTGACTTTCTTGATATTCTTATGGCGGCTATCAAAGAAAATTCGGATGGAATTCAGCTTAGTCTCACCAACGTTAAGGCGCTTCTATTGGTACGTACCACCAACTTGGCTTGTTTATGAGCAATAAGGTGGGTTTGGGTGAATTACATATTGTTATTACTTTCCTTAAGGATCTCATAAATTTGTGAACAAGAAAAAGATCTAAAAAATGAACTCCTTAAAGTGTATTTATTTTGTTGCTTGACAAAGATTATGTTTGAAAACGAAATGAATACTTGCAGAATTTAATGTGATCTGTATATTTATTCTGCCAGGATTTATTCACAGCGGGCACAGATACATCATCAAGCGTAATCGAATGGGCACTAGCTGAGATGTTGAACAATACACAAATCCTCAAACGGGCACACGAAGAAATGGATCAAGTGATTGGCAGAAACGGAAGACTAGAACAATCCGGCATACCAAACTTGCCTTATTTCCAAGCCATATGCAAAGAAACATTCCGAAAACACCCTTCCACACCTTTAAACCTCCCACGAATCTCAACAGAAGCATGTGAAGTCGACGGATTTCACATACCAAAAAACACTAGACTTATTGTGAACGTATGGGCAACAATTGTGAGTGGAAGAAGAAATAATAGCTTCTATAACCTTGACAGGCCACTCAATCTCATAGGATATGCATGGGAGTTATGGAGAGAAGGTGGTGCGTTGAGTTGAAGGATCCAACAATTGGACATTCTTTTGCTGCAAATCAGATGTTGAGGACAGTTCATGTTGCACTTTTATGTGTTCAAGAATGGGAGCTGCCTCGGTTGAGTACATTTTTGGGACCTTGGTGCACTCATTTGATTGGAAACTAACTGAAGGAGTCGCGGAAGTTAATCTGGAGGAGAGCTTTGGAATTGCATTGCAAAAAAAGGTGCCTCTTTCGGCAATTGTTACTCCAAGACTGCCTCCCAGTGCTTACACTATTTAGGCGCGTGGGCAGGTGCTTTTATATTTATGAGTAATCAATCAAGTCGTTTAGTTCAAAAGGCAATCATGTTTTACACCTCTATATAGTGATTGTTGGTGTTATGTAAACTCTATTGCAGTACTAATTATATTAAACTAAGTAATATTCTTCTTAATTTTTGGTTTATGCCAAGTTCTTGATTTTAAGAAGCTATAAAGATGACTAATTAGTATTTACAAGAGGGAAAATATGCTATGCATTAATGAGAAAAAAAAATTGCACCAAAAAAAAAAATCTTGAAATATTACCAACTAAGGAACTTGATTAAAACATAGCATATTTTCCCTCTTGTAAATAGTAAATAGCCATCTTTATAGCTTCTTAAAATCAAGAACTTGGCATAAACCAAAAATTAACAAGAATATTACTTAGTTTAATATAATTAGTACTCCAATAGAGTTTACATAACACCAACACCAACAATCACTAGATAGAGGTGTAAAACATGATTAAATTATTTTTACTGGCCTTTTGAACTAAACGACTTGATTGATTATTCATTTGATTGGATACTACCCATGATCGAGAATAAGTTAAATAGCCAAACCCATGTTTGAAATTGAATGAAAAATAGTTGAAACGGTTCCACAAGACTTGGGGACCCACCAACTTGTTCTCATCTCGTCAATTTACACTACAAGGAAAAACGGTTTTAGAGACGGCAAATTCCGTAGCTAAAATGAAAATTTCGTAGCTAAATCGTGTTTAGAGACGGATTTGTTCCGTAGCTATTCCGTGGGTGCAGGTTCGTCGCTAAATTGGGCGTCGCTGTTTTGTAGACGGACATGTCCGTCTCTAAATTAGAGACATATATGTCCTCTCTAAATTAGAGACAGATATGTCCGTCCCTAAATTAGAGACAGATATGTACGTCCCTAAATTAGAGACATATATGTACGTCCCTAATTTAGAGACAGATATGTACGTCACCAATTTAGAGACAGATATGTACGACGACGGATTAGCAACGGATTTTCCGTCTATATTTAAATGGTCGTTTTATTTTCGAACCATTTAGTGACGAATATTTTCGTCGCTAAATTATATATATATATATATATATATATATATATATATATATATATATATATATATATATATATATATATATATATATATATATATATATATGTCGCTAAATTGACATTTAAAATATATATATATATTATTCTCAAATCAGTCCCTTAACTTTTCTTATTCTCAAATCAGTCCCTTAACTTTACTTATTTTCAAATCAATTTCTTAACTTTTGTTATTCTCAAATCAATCATTTAATTTTTCTTATTCTCAAATCAGTAACTTAACTTTTCTTATTCTCAAATCAGTCCCTTAAATTTTTTTATTCCCAAATCAGTCCCTTAACTTTTATTAATCTTAAATCAGTCATTGATATTTCATAGTTACACTTTGCTTCCCTAAACTTCTTTTATACTCAAATCAGTCCTCACAAACTTCCACCATTAAATAAACTAACACAAGTTAAATATTTAACGAAATGCAGAGAAAATCTAATTTCATCTTCAATAAAACCCACTTCCACCACCAATAACCACCACCTACCACCGTCTCAATCATCGGCGCCACCATCCCTCTACCATAACCACCATCACTAACAGCACCACCAAAAAGCCAAACCCAACAACGGAAAACAAATCGAAAATCAGATCAAACAAAGAAACAGATCTAGAAAAACAAACGATGAATTACCATTCACAGATTGAGAAAATGGAGGGCGAAGAAAATGGATGTGAGTGACGGAGGGCGAAGAAAATGGAGAGAGAGAGAGAGAGAATGACGGAGGGCGAAGGTGGCAGTGGTAGCGGAGGGCGAAAATGTTGATTTCCCCTTCGTTAGACGGGAGTGAAAAGGTTTTGGTTTGCTGTGTGGTTGTCGGTGTGGGTTGCTGGGTGGTTGGGGAAGGAAGGGAGAGGGAGGCGTATTGGGTAGGGGTGGTGGCGGTGACAAGAATAGGGGTAGGGATGGGGAGCAGAGAGATGAGGGACAGAGGGAGGCGCTGAGAGAGAAATAGACTTAGGCTTTGTTTGGATTGAGATAATGAAGAGAGAGAAATGAGGGAGGTGATTAGAAAAAGAGAAAAGAGGGTGAAATGGTTTTTTTAAATGAATTTGGATCATTGGATTGTTTATAATCAACGATCCAGATTGCTTAAGGAATCAATCCACGTGAATATTGGTAACCCAATAAAACAATGCCATGTGGCATTGTTTTATTGGGTCTCAAATAATCACATGGATCATAAACCAAACATCATCTTGACCATTAAACACATAACATAAAATTTAATCCAATGGTTCATAATTCACCTAACAAAACAATTTTCTTTAATAGAATAGTTATTAATAATTATTATTATATAATTAATAATAATACTTAATAATAATATTAATAATAACTAGTAATAATACATAATATCAATAAAGTAAATATTTTTATATTATATACTTTTATTTCTTTAAAAAATTATTAGTAATAATACTTAATAATAATACTAATAATGATGCTATTGTTAATTATTCAATTAAATAATTGAATATATTAATAATTATTATTATATAATTAATAATATATTTAATAATAATATTAATAATAACTAGTAATAATACATAATATCAAAAAAGTAAATTTTTTTATATTATATACTTTTATTTCTTTAAAAATTATTAGACTTTGTTAATTAGTGATTTTTTTTTATAAAAATGTATATAAAAAAATATAGAAAAAAACTAAACAAATGAAAGTATATAAAAGAAAAGTCAAAAGAGGGACGGACTACTCCTATACCCTAAACCTTATACCTTATACCATATACCACAAACTATTTATCATATACCTTATACCCTAAACCATTTTTCATATATCTTATACCCTAAAAAATAAAAATAAATAAAGGATAGCCCATCTCTCTTTTCTTTTATATAATTTCGTTTGGTTGGTAGTGATATTTTTTAGAAAAATTTATATAAAAAAAGATAGGGTTTAGGGTATATGATATGGGTTAGGGTTTAGAGTGAGGTTTAGAGGTTTAGACTTTAGAGTGATGTATATTTATTTTTTATTTTTTTAAAATTTCTTATTGACTAGAAAATAATATTTTAGCCTTTGTTAATTAGTGATTTTTTCTTGCAAAAATGTTTAATAAAAAAATTATATAAAAAAAAGATAGGGTTTAGGGTTTAGAGTGAGGTTTAGTGATTTTATTGACTAGAAAATAATATTTTAGCCTTTGGTTGCAAAAATTTTTTATTGACTCGGAAATAATATTTTAGAGTTTGTTAATTAGTGATTTTTTTTAGAAAAAATTATATAAAAAAAGATAGGGTTTAGGATATATGATATGGGTTTTAGGGTTTAGGGTTTAGAGTGAGGTTTAGAGGTTTAGAGTGAGATATGTTTATTTTTTATTTTATTTTAATTTTGTATTGAGTAGGAAATTCTATTTTAGACTTTGTTAATTATTGATTTTTTAAGAAAAAGTTATATAAAAAAAGATAGGGTTTAATTAGGGTATATGATTGGGTTTTAGGGTTTAGGGTTTAGAGTGAGGTTTAGAGGTTTAGAGTGAGATATATTTATTTTTTATTTTCTTTTAATTTTTTATTTACTAGAAAATACTATTTTATACTTTGGTTAGTAGTGATATTTTTTAGAAAAAGTTATATAAAAAAATTTAGGGTTTAGGGTAAATGATATAGGGTTTAGGATTTAGAGTGAGGTTTTAGACTTTAGAGTGAGGTATATTTATTTTTTATTTTCTTTTAATTTTTTATTGACTAGAAAATAATATTTTAGACTTTGTTAATTATTGATTTTATTTTAGAAAAAGTTATATAAAAAAAGATAGAAAAAAACCAAACAAATGAAAGTATATAGAAGAAAAGTCAAAAGAGGGACGGACTACCCTATATTTATTTTTTATTTTTTTAAAAATTTTTTATTGTCTATAAAATAATATTTTAGCCTTTGTTAATTAGTGATTTTTTTTACAAAAAATGTATATAAAAAAGATAGAAAAAAATTAAACAAATGAAAGTATATAGAAGAAAAGTCAAAAGAGGAACGGACTACCCTATATTTATTTTTTATTTTCTTTTAATTTTTTATTGACTAGAAAATAATATTTTAGACTTTGTTAAATAGAGATTTTTTTTTTTAGAAAAAGTTATATAAAAAAAGATAGAAAAAACTAAACTAATGAAAATATATATAAGAAACGTTAAAAGAGGGACGGACTACCCTATATTTATTTATTATATTTTTAATTTTTTTATTGACTAGAAAATAATATTTTAGACTTTGTTAATTAGTGATTTTTTTAAGAAAAAGTTATATAAAAAAGACAGGGTTTAGGATATATGATATGAGTTTTAGGGTAAATGATATACTTTTTTTTTTTTTGGATTAAGAAAATTATTTGAGATGTTGGTCAGTCGTGCATCTTTTTATACAAAGTTATATAAAAAAGTTTTTTTAAAGAAATGAAAATATACAATTCATAAACCTAAAATTGAGAAAATAAAAATAAATCTATTTTAGCTACAGATGTTGAATCTGTCTCTAAATTAGAGACAGATTTTGAACACGTCTCTAATTTAGAGACAATTACTTAATCTGTCTCTAAATTTTAGATACAGATTTTGTATCCGTTACTAAATTAGAGACAGATTAAAAAATGTGTCTCTAAATTAGAGACGGATTAAAACCTGTCTCTGATTTAGAGACAGATTCAGCATCTGTCTCCAAAGTTTAGAGACAGATTCAAAATTTGCCTCTAAATTAGAGACGAATTTTGAAGCCGTCACTAAATTAGAGACGAATTTTGTATCTGTCTCTAATTTAGAGACGGGTACAAAATCTGTCTCTAAATCAGAGACAGATGTTGAATCTGTCTCTAATTAATCTGTCTCTGATATAGAGACAGATTAAAATCTGTCTCTGATATATAGACAGATTCAACATCTGTCTTCAAAGTTTAGAGACAGATTTTGTATAGGTCTCTAAATTGGAGATAGATTGAGAATCTGTCTCTAAATTGGAGACGGATTCTGAATTCGTCTCTAAATTGGAGACGAATTTTGAATCTGTTTCTAAATTTTGGGTCTGTTTCTAATCTGTCGCCAAATTAGCTACAGACTCCGTCCATCTCTAATTTTCCGTCTCTATTTCCGATTTTCCTTGTAGTGTTATCGTTTCATATTTCTAAAATTATTTGACCATTGTCGATCTATTCTATGAGCATGGAGGAAGTTGGGGTGGTGGTGGGGCGGCGGCGGGGAGCTGAGGGTGAGAGACGACATGGATGAAGAGGGAGAGGGAGAGTGTGTGTAGAAGATAGAAATAGAGAGAGAGAGGGAGAGAGTGAGATGAAGATGAGGCGATGGTGAAAGGAGAAAGACAGAAAGAAGTGTCTTTCTCTGATCTTCTCATTTTATGAAAAATACCAAAATACCCCTAATTAACTCACGTGAGCGAAATATGTTATGCTTTTCGTTAGATTTTTAACGGTTCATCCAAAATTACACCTGATTGCAACAAAATGACAAACTCAATAAGTAACTTGTAACAAATGCAAATTCGATAACCAATTAAGATATCTCGACAAACTCAGGCAACTAAAATGCAATTTGCCCAAGTTTTAATATATTAATGTTATAATTTTTTTTGATTCACAACCGTTTTACTTATGTAATTTTCCATAAACCCCTTGTAATGAAAATTAAATTCAAACTAATTGATCTATTAAATTGTTAACGTTTAAGGACCGGTCCGTTAATTTTATAACGGGTGTTAAAAATATAGTTACATTGAAAATGAAAGTAAAATATTTAGATGACATTTCACGTTTATTAATTACGTATGTGAAATTAACTATCCCAAAATATTACGCGAGTTCATCTGACTAAGAACTCTTTTAATCAATAATAGAGGCTTCTCGTGTCCCCCCCCCCTCTCCCTCTCTCTCCTCTTCTTCAACTTTCTAAAATAAAGATTTCCCTATTGATTACTGCATTAAATCTATACTATAGTATATTAAAGTAGGCGAAAATGAATATGGGTGTGACACCTCATCAAAAAAATGGGAGTATCTTTCATTTTAGGAAGCCACATCATCCTAGCTATTGATGTGCCAAGGCTTTTCAAATTTGGCTATTAGTTGAGTATATTAGACAATAATATGAGGTATGATATTAGGTACTCTTATATAGGAGTATATAATAGAGTTATATATATTAGGTATGATATTAGGTACTCTTATATAGAAGTATATAATAGAAGTATAGATATTAGATATGGTATTAGGTACTCTTATATAGGAGTATATAATAGAAGTATAGACTAGGGTATGTGAATAGGTATAAGTAGTAATAGACATATACTCTTATATATATAATAGAAGTATAGACTAGGTAGGCTATGCATTTAAAAACGCTAATAAATTGATACATTATCAACTTTTCGGCTTTTTATGTATTGATTATCCTAATTCAACTTTTCATATATAAAAATGCATTATCAACTTTTCGGCTTCTTATGTATTGATTATCCTAATTCAACTTTTCAGCTTCTTATGCATTATTTTATTTTCGGCTTCTTATGTATTGATTATCCTAACATGAAAGGAATTATGAAATCACATGGAGTTAATGACATTATCAGAAATAAAACTCTACTCCCATTATGCTTGTTTGATAAAACTTCACCCTCCCACACATGATTTCCCATTCGCGTAATAATCAACCTGGTGCCATTACATAAACCAATGGACGGATCAATATTACGAAGTAACATGACAGGAACCCCAACTTTTAAACACAATGTATGTTTAGGAAGACTAGATGAGCAAATATTGTTTAAAAACTCTGATGTATGAATATCATTCATGAAATCATGAGATTGATCTGAACAGCTAGGCAAATCAGAATTCAAGTAAATTCTTCCTTCATTGTGGTTAATGGACACCATTTAATCATTTACCGTTCTGCTAATCAACTTGCTAGTCCATTTGTTCCAGAAATCGAAAGATATTTCAGGTATAGGAGAAATTTGTAGCGGAACGAGATGAATAATAATAACGGCATGGGTGATAACGAACCGGAGGTTGTGAATAATGGGGGTAATGGAAGAGGCAATAATAATCCACCTCCCCCACTTCGGACATTGAGGCAGAGGATTGCTCCGAACTGGAATGAGCAACCACAAACAGTGCTATTTCCCGATTTATCGGCTGGGGTTACTTTTGAATTAAAGCCGGGGTTGTTGAATCAGTTGCCCCATTTTAATGGTATACCAGGGGAGAATCCAAATCAGCATATAGCTCAGTTTGTGCAGATTTGCAAGAGCATGAAGCCGGCTGCATTGCCTCTGGAGCAGTTATTACTGAGGGTGTTTTCCTTTACTCTGAAGGATAACGCGAATGCGTGGTATTATCACCTGCCACCCAACAGCATTAACTCTTGGCAGCAGTTGAAGGAGGTATTCCTTGATGAGTTCTTCCCTCCAGATCAGATCAATGTCATGAAGAGAGATATCAGCAACATGGAGCAGCGGTCCGATGAATCACTATATGACTATCACAATCGGTTCTACAAGCTCTGCAGAAGCTGTCCGTATCATGGCTTTGATGATGAGCAGCTTATTGTATACTTCTATGGAGGGTTGACTGTGCAGGACAAACGATGGGTAGATTCTGCTTGTGGAGGTAGTATTCTGAACAAAACTACCAGGGATGCAGAGCAGTTGATAGAAGAGTTGGCCAAAAGCACAAGGACACATGGGAGGAGGTCTAGCGTTAGACAAGTCAGTGCTGCGGGATCGAGTGATGTTACAAGCAAGTGGGAGACCGAGTTGGCGGATGTGAAGAGTCTATTGAAGACATTAGTTTTGGGTCAACAACCTCATCCCTGCGGTATATGTAATGATGTGACTCACCCGACTGATTCTTGTCCTACTCTTCAGACAGATGAGGTGGTAGATGTCAATGCTATAGGGTTCAATCAACAGGGTCAGAGGCCACCATAGTTCAATTACAACGCTGCGAATAATGTTCACCCGAACCTTAGTATGGTCAGCCACAGGGACAACAAGGTTTCAGGCAGCCATTCAATAATCAGCAGGTGTTTTAGCAGGGTCAGCAGTTTCAGGGAAATCAATATAATTAGTACAGAGCACCTGTTGGGCAGCAGCAGCCGCAAGGACAGTCTACAGAGGACATGGTCCGATCACTAGCGCAGAGCATGTCTACCATGAATGGAAACTTCCAGCAGTTCCAGCAGGAGACTAAATCGAGCATCAGCAATTTAGAGAGGCAAGTGAGTCAGATTGCAGAGGCGGTGGTAAAAATAGAGGCTAGAGAGGCAGCAAAGACTATGCCACCCCCAAAGCAGAATGTTAGCGCAGTGTATGTGAGGAGGAAGAAGAAAATTGATGGACAGATGGTGCCGATAGAGCCTGAACAGAAGGTTAAAAAGAGTAGTGAGCCAGAGTTGGAGGTAGAGAAGAAGGTGGAAGAGAAAACCCCTGAAGAGAAGTATATTCCACCCGTATTTCCTGTTTATGAGCCTGTCCCTCCGTTTCCTTATGCATTGAGGGAGGATAGAAAATCGGAGCCTGACAAGGCTATCTTTGACACTTTCAAGAGGCTCGAGGTAAATATTCCGTTTCTAGATCTTCTTCAGTCGGTTCCAAGGTATGCGAAGTTTTTGAAGGAGTTATGCACTATGAAGAGAAATCAGAAGGAGCGGAGTCAGAAAAAGGTGAAGATTTTGGAGCATGTATCTGCAGTTTATCAGAAAAAGATGCCGAAGAAATGCAGTGACCCTGGTATGTTAGTAATTCCTATTTCGTTTGGGGGAAGCAATTTACATAGAGCCATGCTTGACTTGGGGGCTTCCATTAATGTTATGCCCTATGCATTATTTGAAGACCTTAAATTGGGTAAATTGGAGGATACTCGAGTGGTTATACAGTTGGCGGATAAGTCCAATGCATATCCCAAGGGGGTAGTGAGAGATGTTGAAGTCCGGGTTGGTGACTTGATTTTCCCGGCAGATTTTTATGTGCTTGAGATGGAGATAGATTCTGAGGCTCCCATTCTGTTGGGGAGGCCATTTATGTCTACTTCTGAAACTAAGCTTGATGTGTCAAAAGGCTCTTTAACCATGGAGTTTGATGGGAAAGTGGTGAGTTTTAATGTGTTTGATGAAAAGACCCTTCCCAAGAATGTGCTCAAGGTTTGTACCATGGATTTGAGAGAACCAATTATCCAGAATGGGGCAAAGGTAGAGAATGACGACGTTGAGTCTCCAAAAGTGAAGTCGGAGAAAAATAAAAAAGGAGAGCCACCAAGGGAGAAAAAGAAAGTGAGGTCGAAAAAGGGGAAGCTAAAATGGTCTCCAACGGGGAGGCATGTCATTGAACCGAATCAGCTTGTAGAGGTAACTCAAAAAGATTACTTCCATCCCCCTTATATTGATGAGTCCCGTGTTTGTGGGGCCTCCCATCCCATAACTTAGTTTATTTGGAGTATGCTATGTCGGGGGCCTACCCGGCATTTGGTCTAGCTAAAGACGGTAAAGAAGGGCGGCTTACCGGGAGGCAACCCGGAAATTTCTTTGTTTTTATCTTTGTTTTATTTATTTATTTATGTGGAATTGGTGCTACTGAGGTATTTTTTTTGTGGTGTTGTTTAGGAAACCACGATATGGGAGAGGAGCAAAACGTCATGGGGCTTTTACCTTAAAAAAAAAAAAAAAAGGGTTCAGGCGCCCGCCCCCGTAATGCCCATGCGGACGCCTCGAGAGCCGAAGGAGTGGCCATAAAATCAAGCTCCCAGGCGGCCGCCCCTCTTTTCTTTAAGCGCACGCCTCAAGGGTCAAAAAGCAAGGCCAACAATCTGTTTACCGGGCGTCCGCACCATATAGCCCAAAGCGTACGCCTCATCTTCAATGTGTAAAAAAAAAATAGAGGCTTGAAAAAAAAAAGTAATTTCGAGACGAACGAAAGTACCTAGGCCAATGTCCCAAATTTCTTGGCCAGCCAACAAAGCCTCGGCCATACTTGATCCTGGCCGGCCAAGCCTGTGCATTCATGGGGCCAGGAGTGATTTTCCAGCTGCACCCCTCCCTCTTTCACAGTGTTACAATTTAGCCCCTTAACTTTGTATTTTCGGTTTACTCTCTCTTTTTCCCAATTTTTCAATTTAGCCCCTAAACTTTCTAAAACCAATTTCTCTCCTTTTTCCCAGATTTCCAATTTGGGCCCTCCTTTTTCCATATTTTTCACTTTGGCCCCTAAACTTTCAATCCAATCTTATCTCCCCCATTTTTTTTACCTATTTTCCTTTTAACCCCTATCCTTTCAAATCCTTGACCATTATGGGGGCCAGATTAGTTTCCACCACCTCAGTAGTCCCAAAAGGTATCCATATCCCTTTCTTATTTGCTTTGTACTTATAGTGATGCATATGGGACTATGCAATGTTTAGTGAGGGGGTGGAGTTTGTATAGTTTTTTTTGATTGGTATCGTAGTTTTTCTTTATTATTTTTTTCGGTATATTCCTTAAAAAAAAACATGATGAAAAAAAAAAAGTTGAAAAAAAAAATGAGAGGCTAGGTGAAAACCGGAAACGGCGCCTAGGCAAAAGGTGAGTGAGTGAAATACTTTCTATCCTTTACATCACCGAAGTTGGAGACATAAGGGAGGATTGGAGCGTATGGTAGGATTGATCATTATTGGCGTAGGAGGTTTGGTTTAGAGGCGTTAGGCTAGAAAATCCTCGTTCTTTTCTGGAGATATAAGGGGTGTAGGTGTTTTGTTACGAGGTAAAGTTTTGTGCTTAATTATAAATCATACAGAAAACTTTAGTTTATGAGGGGGATTGTAGCGTGAGATAAGCGTGGGGGAAGCTGAGGACATTGTAGTTCCCCCTAGCTTTTTGATGTGTGGGCCTTAGCTTGGATGTCCCCTTTTTGCATATTTGGAGTTGGGGTCGAGCTAAGGCCATTGGGACCATTATTATTTTTGGAGTGATAAGGAGCGGAGTTCCATTCTCCGAGTGCATTGAGTGAGTGTTTGATTGTGTTGACTTTTGATTTGGAGATTTAGAAGAGATTAGGGATCATTTTCCTCCCATGCTACGCTGATTAGACCGGTGCTTAGAGTGGGGTTAGGATATTACTCAGGGACGAGTAATGGTCTAAGCGTGGGGGAATTTGATGTGGTGGATTTTGTATACATTATTTCCCTAATTTTCTAGACAGTTTATCATTATTTTGATGTAATTTAGACTAGTATTGATGTAATTTTGAGTAAACTATGAATTTGTGAGTTTGTGGAAAATATTTGTTATTGTGAGACATATTTTGAGTGATTTTGTGTGTTCCTGCAAAAATATTAATGTGGAGGATAAAGTTGCTATTATCAGAAGTGTAGGGATCAAACTGCGAGAAGCTGAAGTTCAAGGATCAAATTACAAAGCAGCAGAGTTCGAGGACCAGAAGGAAGAAGGTTGAAATTCCAGGGACTAAAGTGAAAGAAGAGAAATTGAAATTGAAGTGTGCACGTGTGAATGTGTGAAGTAGTTGAAGGAATTAATTTAATTGGCAAAAAGAGGACAAGGTAGTATCAAATTGGGTAATTCAAGTTTCCAAATTCAATGCTGGCGTGGACCAAGGAAGCAGCACGTTGACCGAGGCAATTGAAGGGGCATTGGAATTTAGGAGTATTATTATTATTATTATTATTATTATTATTATTATTATTATTATTATTATTATTATTATTATTATTATTATTATTATTATTATTATTATTATTATTATTATTATTATTATTATTATTATTATTATTATTATTATTATTATTATTGTTTCTTTTCCTTTTTCTTTTTAGTTTCCTTATAGGTTTATTATTATTAGTTGGGACAAGTATAAATACTTGTTTCAACTACAGTTTTAGGGTTAGACTTTTTATTATTTTTCCTTAGAGATTTCAGCAATTTTTATGGAGAACTAAATTTCATTGCTTCAGATTTGAATCTTGAACCGTTTATTGAATTCAATTGAGGTATCTATTTCTTTATTCCTTAATCCCTATTCATAGTTTTACTTGTTTTAATTGATAAATCGTTTCTAGGGTTTTGTGATTTTATCACCCTCTTTCCCCTTGTAATTGATTTAATGCTAGTTTAATCTTAAGTATGTGTCAGATTAGAATTTTTCACAAGTAGCATCTTTGAGATTTATGCATGTGTCATGGTAAATTGAAAAGGTGGTAAAACTAGGTTTTGTTCTATTTGCAAAAGAATAGTAAAATTCTTGATCTTAATTTCTTAAAGCTTTATCAATCGATATTGTGAATCTAGACTGTGTCAGTTAGGTTTAGGTATTGATTAGGGGAATAGGTGAGTGTGTCACTGCTTATAACCATTAATAAGAAAGAAATAGGGATTGAAAAACATCTCGGATCAAGTGAATAGGGAGGAAGGGAAAGAAATTGTGCCGATGATATTGAATCGATAAACGGAGACGGAAACAAATCTGAAGTGCTTGCCTTTAATTGTTTTTACAACTTAGTTTTTAATTCCCGTCTTAGGAATTAATAAAAATCAATCTTAGACCCCCAATCTTGTCAAGTGACAATTGTGCGAATAAATAACCGTTCTTCAGTGGATCGACCCTGGACTTGTCCTAGCTGCAGTTTTGTAGCCGAGTCTTGATATTTAATTTGTAGGCGTGCGACTTTAGCCTATCACTGACAGACCAAGCAGGTAAGTGATAATGTAATTATGATGTTTTAGCATAAGAAATTAACCAAACTAAATGGCGTAAGGTAATCCTCGGTATTCAACACAAACCCATCTTTAATCTCTGGTACCACAGAAACTAAGAACACAACTGCTCCCTAAGTCCACATGAATGATTACAGGATACTCCCTCCATGTAATTTCCAGCTTAAACAAACATCAAAAGCTGCATTTCAACCATATATCTAATATTTATCAACCCCATATATATGCATATATATGTAACTTCAACAAAACCTAAAACCCTAGCATTGTGTCACAACTACCGTAATACTTACAGCTCAAAACCACAACGGATTTCTTCAAACACCTTACAAGCATAAATCTATAGAGATATTCAATTCATATTCATCATCAAAAAGCTTTACAACCAAATTACATCTTCACTTTTTTCAAATTTCATTAAAGGAAACAAATTGTGGCCCGATATTGAAAGATTGTGATGTTTAATGTACTGACCTGCATTGAGCAACTGTCCGGTGAACTATTCTGGAGTTAATGGAATCATTCAGCCATGGTTTCTACCACTCTCTCATTCTCGACCCTACAAAGTGCCTAAGAAAACAATTACCCAAATCAATAGATAAAATCAAAATAAAACTTAAAACAAAATCAACTCGAATTTCTGGAAAACTAAATTTTCAAAATTTATAATGCCGGAAAAACGATAGAAGAAAAAGAAAATTAAGGGATTTACCTTTGATGTAAGCCCTTGCTTCTGCACTCATCTTCCTCAAATGAATTGTTGATCGCAAAAAGGACAACGGTCAAGGCGCAAGGGAAAGGCGGAGGCGACGACGGCGGTGGCGATTGTAGCAGAGGGCGTGGATGTTTTGGGAAAGAGGAGAGATGAAGTTCGCCGTTGAATTGGGGAAAGCGATTAGAGAGATAGAGAAAGAGAGAGAATGAAATTGGGAAATTGGAAAGAAATTGGGGAATCGAAAAAGACGTCGTCAGAATACAAAAGGTTGTGACTTATCAGGTATGCTATGGGCAGTCATTAAAAGCTGTTTCTAAATATAGATTTTAGTTATCCCGCTCTTTTTGCTGTTTTAGGAAAGAAAGCTTAATCACTTCAGCCATTATATAGTTATTGATTATTATTATATAATTAATAATAATAATACTTAATAATAATATTAATAATAACTAGTAATAATATATAATATCAAAAAAGTAAATGTTTTTATATTATGTACTTTTATTTCTTTAAAAATTATTAGTAATAATACTTAATAATAATACTAATAATGATGCTATTGTTAATTATTCAATTAAATAATTGAATATATTAATAATTATTATTATATAATTAATAATAATATTTAATAATAATATTAATAATAACTAGTAATAATACATAATATCAAAAAAGTAAATGTTTTTATATTATATACTTTTATTTCTTTAAAATTATTAGACTTTGTTAATTAGTGATTTTTTTTTTACAAAAATGTATATAAAAAAAGATAGAAAAAAACTAAACAAATGAAATTATATAGAAGAAAAGTCAAAAGAGGGACGGACTACCCCTATACCCTAAACCTTATACCTTATACCATATACCCTAAACCATTTATCATATATCTTATACCCTAAACCATTTATCATATATCTTATACCCTAAAAAATAAAAATAAATAAAGGATAGTCCGTCCCTCTTTTCTTTTATATAATTTCGTTTGGTTATTAGTGAGATTTTTTAGAAAAAGTTATATAAAAAAATATGGGGTTTAGGGTATATGATATGTGTTTAGGGTTTAGAGTGAGGTTTAGAGGTTTAGACTTTAGAGTGAGGTATATTTATTATTTATTTATTTTTTAATTTTTTATTGACTAGAAAATAATATTTTAGCCTTTGTTAATTCGTGATTTTTTATACAAAAATGTATAAAAATAAGATAGAAAAAACTAAACAAATGAAAGTATATAGAAGAAAAGTAAAAAGAGGGAGGACTACCCTATATTTAATTTTTATTTTTTTTTAATTTTTTATTGACTCAGAAATAATATTTTAGAGTTTGTTAATTAGTGATTTTTTTTTAGAAAAAATTATATAAAAAAAGATAGGGTTTAGGGTATATGATATGGGTTTTAGGGTTTAGAGTGAGGTTTAGAGGTTTAGAGTGAGATATGTTTATTTTAACTTTGTATTGACTAGGAAATTATATTTAAACTTTGTTAATTAGTGATTTTTTTAGAAAAAGTTATATAAAAAAAGATAGGGTTTAGGTATATGATCGGGTTTTAGGGTTTAGGGTTTAGAGTGAGATTTAGAAGTTTAGAGTGAGATATATTTATTTTTTATTTTCTTTTAATTTTGTATTGACTAGGAAATACTATTTTATACTTTGGTTAGTAGTGATATTTTTTAGAAAAAGTTATATAAAAAAAGTTAGGGTTTAGGGTAAATGATATAGGGTTTAGGATTTAGAGTGAGGTTTTAGACTTTAGAGTGAGGTATATTTATTTTTTATTTTATTTTAATTTTTATTGACTAGAAAATAATATTTTAGACTTTGTTAATTAGTGATATTTTTTAGAAAAAATTATATAAAAAAAGATAGAAAAAAACTAAACAAATGAAAGTATATAGAAGAAAAGTCAAAAGAGAGACGGTCTACCATATATTTATTTTTTATTTTTTTAAAAATTTTTTATTGACTAGAAAATAATATTTTAGCCTTTGTTAATTTGTGATTTTTTTTTTTACAAAAATGTATATAAAAAAAGATAGAAAAAAACTAAAGAAATGAAAGTATATAAAAGAAAAGTCAAAAGAGGAACGGATTACCCTATATTTATTTTTTATTTTCTTTTAATATTTTATTTACTAGAAAATAATATTTTAGACTTTGTTAATTAGTGATTTTTTAAAGAAAAATTTATATAAAAAAAGATAGAAAAAAACTAAACAAATGAAAGTATATATAAGAAAAGTGAAAAGAGGGACGGACTACCCTATACTTTAGACTTTGTTAATTAGTGATTTTTTTTAGAAAAAAATATTTAAAAAAAGACAGGGTTTAGGATATATGATAGGAGTTTTAGGGTAAATGATATACTTTTTTTTTTTGAATTAAGAAAATTATTTGAGATGTTGGTCAGTCGTGAATCCTTTTATACAAAGTTATATAAAAAAAGTTTTTTTTTAAATAAATGAAATTATACAATTCATAAACCTAAAATTAAGAAAATAAATATAATCTATTTTAGCTACAGATGTTGAATGTGTCTCTAAATTAGAGACAGATTTTGAACACGTCTCTAATTTAGAGACAAATACTTAATCTGTCTCTAAATTTTAGATACAGATTTTGTATCCGTCACTAAATTAGAGACGGATTAAAAAATGTGTCTCTAAATTAGAGACAGATTAAAACCTGTCTCTGATTTAGAGACAGATCTGTCTCCAAAGTTTAGAGACAGATTCAGAATTTGCCTCTAAATTAGAGACGAATTTTGAAGCCATCTCTAAACTAGAGACGAATTTTGTATCTGTCTCTAATTTAGAGACTGGTACAAAATCTGTCTCTAAATCAGAGACAGATGTTGAATCTATCTCTAATTTAGAGACAGATTAATAATATAGAGACAGATTCAACATATGTCTCCAAAGTTTAGAGACAGATTTTGTATCCGTCTCTAATTTAGAGACAGTTTCAAAATCCGTCTCTAAATTAGAGGCAGATTGAGAATCCGTCTTTAAATTGGATACGGATTATGAATCCGTCTCTAATTTCGAGATGAATTCTGAATTCGTCTCTAAATTGGAGACGGGTTTTGAATATGTTTCTAAATTTTGGGTCTGTTTCTAATCTGTTGCCAAATTAGCTACAGACTCCGTTCGTCTCTAATTTTTCGTCTCTATTTCCGATTTTCCTTGTAGTGTTATTGTGTCATATTTCTAAAATTATTTGACCATTGTTGATCTGTTCTATGAGCATGGGGCGGCGGCGGGGAGCAGAGGATGAGAGACGACATGGATGAAGAGGGAGAGTGTTTGTAGAAGATAGAAAGCGAGAGAGAGAGAGAGAGAGAGAGATGAAGATGAGGTGATGGTGAAAGGAGAAAGAAAGAAAGAAGTGTCTTTCTCTGATCTTCTCATTTTATGAAAAATACCAAAATACCCCTAATTAACTCACGTGAGCGAAATATGTTTTGCTTTTCGTTAGATTTTTAACGGTTCATCCAAAATTACACCTGATTGCAACAAAATGACAAACTCAATAACTAATTGTAACAAATGCAAATTCGATAACCAATTAAGACATCTCGACAAACTCAGGCAACTAAAATGCAATTTGCCCAAGTTTTAATATATTAATGTTATATTTTTTTTTGATTCACAACCGTTTTACTTATGTAATTTTCCATAAACCCCTTGTAATGAAAATTAAATTCAAACTAATTGATCTATTAAATTGTTAACGTTTAAGGACCGGTCCGTTAATTTTATAATGGGTGTTAAAAATATAGTTACATTGAAAATGAAAGTAAAATACTTAGATGACATTTCACGTTTATTAATTACATATGTGAAATTAACTATCCCAAAATATTAGGCGAGTTCATCTGACTAAGAACTCTTTTAATCAATAATAGAGGCATCTCGTGTCCCCCCCTCTCCCTCTCTCTCCTCTTCTTCAACTTTCTAAAATAAAGATTTCCCCATTGATTACTGCATTAAATCTATACTATAGGAAGCCACATCATTCTAGCTATTGATGTGCCAAGGCTTTTCAAATTCGGCTATTAGTTGAGTATATTAGACAATAATATGAGGTATGATATTAGGTACTCTTATATAAGAGTGTATAATAGAAGTATATATATTAGGTATGATATTAGGTACTCTTATATAGGAGTATATAATAGAAGTATAGATATGGTATTAGATACTCTTATATAGGAGTATATAATAGAAGTATAGACTAGGGTATGTAAATAGGTATAAGTAGTAATAGACATATACTCTTATATATATAATAGAAGTATAGACTAGGTAGGCTATGCATTTAAAAACACTAATAAATTGATACATTATCAACTTTTCGGCTTCTTATGTATTGATTATCCTAATTCAACTTTTCATATAAAAAATGCATTATCAACTTTTCGGCTTCTTATGTATTGATTATCCCAATTCAACTTTTCGGCTTCTTATGCATTATTTTATTTTCGGCTTCTTATGTATTGATTATCCTAACATGAAAGGAATTATGAAATCAGATGGAGTTAATGACATTATCGGAAATAAAACTCTACTCCCATTATGCTTGTTTGATAAAACTTCACCCTCCAACACATGATTTCCCATTCGCGTAATAATCAACCTGGTGCCATTACATAAACCAATGGACGGATCAATATTACGAAGTAACATGATAGGAACCCCAACTTTTAAACATAATGCATGTTTAGGAAGACTAGATGAGCAAATATTGTTTAAAAACTCTGATGTATGAATATCATTCATGAAATCATGAGATTGATCTGAACAGCTAGGCAAATCAGAATTCAAGTAAATTCTTCCTTCATTGTGGTTAATGGACACCATGTAATCATTTACCGAATCAACAACATCCAACGCCAGGGTCAAAATAGCTCTTCCCTTAAAGTAAGATTTCTCCAAATCACAACAATGAACGTCTGGATATACGCTACATATCATTCGACAATCGGATCATTCTATGTTTCAAGCAGATACTTCTTTGGAATTTCAACTATCACCACACCATCATTAGGTTGATTAATCTTTCCATCTCCAATTCTGGCTATCCATTCAGCATATTACTTGAGCTCGTCAGAAGTTGACATCAAATCGGTATTATGTAACCTCATGTTTCGAGTTAATCTCAAAACAGTGCAATGATACCACAAATAAGAAGAATTGATTGTCGCGTGCACGATATATTGACGACTGCCTTTTGTAATAAATGATAGGATCAGTCAAAAATCTCCTTCAAATACAACCGTCTTCCCACCGAAAGGAAGTTCATTTCTTGATTTTTCAATATATTTCTCATACTTCTATCCAACGCTTCAAAACAGTGTTGATGCATCATTGGAGCTTCATCCTAAATAATAAGCTTACATTTCAAAATCAATTATGCCGATGGACTTCCTTACTTTATATTATACACAGAAGCATTGATGTTAAATGGAATTGAGAACCTAGAATGAGTCGTTCGTCATCACAGCAACAAAAGGTACGCAATATCACTAGATACAACATTTAAAACTATATCCCCATCTTAATGAAAAGCAGCACAAATAGTTCACCATACATAAGTTCTTCCAGTCCCACCAGAGCCGTGGACGAAGAAAAGTTAACCAACTTCAAATGTAGTCACTTCTAAAATTTGCTCGTATGGAGCACGTTGCTCCGCTTTTTGATTTCGTGTTCCTTACCCAAATTTTTCTGATTATAATTCAACTCATCAAAGATTAGACGCTTACATGTGTTCTCATAATTACAATAATTGGCGAAGAAATTATTACTTTCGACCCGAAAGAAATTTTTAAAATATTTATAATTAGTTTTGATTTATCAATACTCAAATTAAAAATAAATAAATTGTGGATGTTTATTTTGCGACAAAAGGATATGCACTAAAGATAACAAAAACAATAAAATATGCATCTATTTTTTTTAATAAAATAATAGTGGGCAAAAGAAAATTTAATATTTTTTTAATTCATGTCCTTCCATCTCAAAATAAAGGTTAATAAAGAAACTAATATATCAGAAAAGAAAAACATATTAAGTGTTGATCTAATATTATTGTGCTAAAATAATAAAAATTAAAAAGCGTTGAAACAAAAAATGAAGAGAAATAAAGGTAGATGCAAAGCCTATGTGTTTGTTTTTGTGTATGTATATAAGGAAATATTTAACAAAGTAAAAAAATTAGGATGTGATATGCTGCCACCATAATTAGTTATCTTCACCATCACCAACCACCATGTGACCATCTCACTTGCCATTCTCCTTGGGTCTTATACCTGTAATTTATCTTCTTCAATTACCGTTTAGTTATAACGTTATAACTCTCCCATGCAATATTAGGGGCATAAAATATTAGGAGGATACAATTCTACCGTACAACAGTTAGGCCGCATCAATTGTTGAGATCCAATCTTCTTTTAAATCACGACAAATGGTAAAAGCACTCAGCGCATTGGTCACTCGAGCACTCCATGCATGCACCAAAATAAGGGAAATATTTGATTATCAAGTTGATAGAACTGTGAACTCAAGTTGGGTTTTCTATTTCAGAAGCATTACTGCTGTTCCTTCTTCTTTATTTCTTCTTCATTCTTATTACTTCTCCTTCTTAGCTTTATGCAATTCTCTTGTCTTACGTTTTATCAGAGTCACCACTCCATGGTGGCCTGATTTCCGCTTTCGCTATTTTTTTTCTTAATCTACGTTATTTTTTCTTAATCTACTCTATTTCTTTTCTTATAAAAAAAACTATTTTTTTTTCTAAAATATATGGATGATTTTTGGTACGATCCTGTTCCAAGTTTTAAATCGTTACCATCATCCCATGTTATTTGTCAATTATGTAACGGTTTTGGTCACATCGCAATTGATTGTTGCTATTATGAACCAAGTAATACCACAAATGCTCTTTCTCCCTTCTCAACATCGCATTGGTACAATCCGGAACATATAACGAATCCTTGAATTCCAATGACTATTTTTCATCTTCTTTCTCGGCTTCGGATTAGCTTTATCCGGAGCATAATGAAACCAAAGATGTCAAAGGTTCTTCTTCTTCTTCCTTCGTAGAAGAACCAGAGATTGACATGGATATTTCATCTTCTTCCCCTTATATTCCTACTACCAATTGGTATATTGAGGATCTCCTTGATCATCTTTCTTGCCTTCGAAAACTTCCCTCTCAATCTTTGGCAAATTATTTTTCTGAAGTAAAATCAATTGCCCATGCTCTTGATAGGGCCGGATATTCAATATCCGAAATCGAGCTTATTGATTTTCTTGTTGATGGTCTAGATCCATTATATGAAAAATTTGTCAAGTATTATTTTTTTCATCAGCCTAACATTTCCTTGGGTTTTCTCTACGATCATCTCCTTGACACAGAAAACAAACAAGTTTCTCCCAATTCTCAAGCTGCACCGAATGGACCAGTCACGACTCTCTGTCCAAAGCTGGTAGTTCGTGACCCAATTCAGCTCTCTCAAGCAAAAGGGACTCCTCTTACTAGGCCTTCATCAGCGGCTACCAGGCATAGCAGCCTATTCTCTGATAGCCCACAGTTGGTTTCCAGTACAACTTTTTCATCTCCTTTATTGGACCAATTGGGTCAATCTTGTAAAGACCAATCACCAAGTGATACTTCAATAAACTGTCAAATTATTGCACTAGATCCATTGCCTGCCATACCATGTTTATATTCCAGCACCTCTCTTCCACATGGGTTTAGTACACCCCGACCCCCCGATCCTAATCACCCGCTTCCTCTTGAATATTCAATGCATTTGGTTGATAATCACATTCCCGATTTCGTTGATGTTATTCAAGACAAATACAATGAAGATGAGTACTACATATTGTTTCCTCCAAATGTATGGCAATACATGGCGTGTTATGACCACCTCTACCTTCGTCTATTGTTCAACATAAATTGATTGCTATCGATATATACAGACAAGCTGCACCTCCGTACCTACGATTTGCTTGAGGGGGAGTATAAGCGGTATATGATACATGACTCACGTGATCAAAGATATTTGAGAGATTTGGGATAAGTATTGTGTACATATTTTAGGTAGATATATATTGTTAATATTAGATTAGATTATATTTTAATTATATACATATCTTCTAATTAGATAGGAGTATCTCTGTAGGTCTCTTGTAATACATCTATATAATGATGAATGATAGAACTGTGAACTCAAGTTGGGTTTTCTATTTCAGAAGCATTACTGCCGTTCCTTCTTCTTTATTTCTTCTTCATTCTTATTACTTCTCCTTCTTAGCTTTATGCAATTCTCTTGTCTTACACTTTATATATACAGTATCTACATTCCTTATTCCCATATCACCTTTTCCTTCAACATAAAGAAGCCATGTCTATAGACATAACCATTCTCTTCTTTGAACTTGCTGCAGCAATTTCACTATACTTATTAACCTACTTTTTCATTTGTTTTCTCATCAAACCCTCCCATCACCACCACCTCCCTCCCGGCCCGAGAAGATGGCCGATCATCGGAGCTCTTCCACTACTAGGCACCATGCCACATGTTTCCTTAGCAGAAATGGCTGTAAAATATGGCCCCATAATGTACCTTAAACTTGGCTCAAAGGGCACCGTCGTGGCCTCCAACCCAAGAGCAGCCAAAGCATTCTTGAAAACCCAAGACGCCAATTTTTCTAACCGTCCGGTTGATGGGGGTCCCACCTACATGGCTTATAATGCCCAAGACATGGTTTTCGCAGAATATGGTCCGAAATGGAAGCTTTTGCGAAAACTATGTAGCTTGCATATGTTAGGCCCCAAGGCCCTTGAAGATTGGGCGGATGTCCGAGTTTCTGAAGTTGGTCATATGCTCAAAGAAATGTACGAGCAGTCGAGTAAATCAGTGCCAGTGGTAGTGCCAGAGATGTTAACTTATGCCATGGCTAATATGATTGGGCGAATCATTCTTAGTCGACGACCATTTGTTATTGCTAGCAAATTAGACTCTTTTGCTTCGGCTTCTGTTTGTGAATTTCAATATATGGTTATGGAGCTCATGAGGATGGCGGGGTTGTTTAATATTGGTGATTTTATACCATATATTGCTTGGATGGACTTGCAAGGCATTCAACGCGACATGAAGATTATACATAAAAAATTTGATGTTTTGTTGAACAAAATGATCAAGGAACATACAGAATCCGCTCATGAGCGTAAGAGTAATCCTGACTTTCTTGATATTCTTATGGCGGCTATCAAAGAAAATTCGGAGGGAATTCAGCTTAGTCTTGTTAGGAAATTTAACAGAAAATGTAACGGCTTCTTAAAAGATAACGGAAAAACTAACCGACAGAATAACAAACTGAAAATTAAGTCGAGGCTTGTGTTTGACACAATCTCCGTAAGAAGTATTGCCCCGCACTGGTGCTGACGGTATTCTGACAATCTCCTCGTAAGATGCAACGACTTTACAATCGTTAGTAGAAGCACTTCAAACTAACGACTTTGGCTAACAAACTAATTGTTTGGAACTTCTGGACTTGAAAGGAATATTTATGCTTCAATATGCTTTCTCTCTAATTGCTATTGAATACTAACTCACTAAATGATGGAATAAATGATTGACAAACTGCAGGGGACTATTTATAGATAATGAAGAGTTGGGGTGCCTTTTGGGAATAGGCATTATTGGCACCTGGTGGATTCTGGGCCGTCAGATCAGATTCTGGTGAAAGGCTCAGATCTGCTGGATCTGCCACACCTCTTTGAACTGGTTCCATGAACCATTCCAACCCCTTGACCTGGTTCATCGAATCTGGCTTGCACCCTTTGGCACAGACCAGATCCAGGACCCACGGTCCGACCCAGTACAGAACCGGCCCAAACCGTTGCACCGCCCCAGCCCAATCTGAATGGTCCTAGGCCCAACCGCACCCATGCACCACCCCAGTCCACTCCGAGCCACGAACCTTGATTGATTTGCTAAAAATCAAAGGCTCCAATAGCTCCTAGCGACGATGCGTACGTGCGAAGTGCAAAGTGCGCCCTAAACTGCCAATTCCGCGCTTCGCGCGCTTCGCGGGTGTGGTCCAAATTGAGCTAGTATAAAACTGGCACAATTGGGCTGCACCTTGCATGGTTGGCCCAATGATCCACCTAGGTTGGCCCAAGGAGGAACAACTTGATGCCTCCTCCTTGTTTGCATCCACTTATAAACTTGCTTTACTTTCTATCTCTAAGCAATGTGGGATAACTTCTTTATATCCCATAAACTCTTCATTTTCCCATTTCAAGTTACAATCTTTAGCCATTAATTTCTCATTCACCCGAAAATGGTTTTGAGTAAATAAATGCATTTTCTTAATCTACAACAAATGTAGATTATAATTTTGTAACTTATTTCATTAATCAATAAATGAAACCTATTTGAAAATTGGGTCAAAACTTGGTCAAACCTTGTTTCTAAAACCCATTTCCAACAATCCCCCACATGAATGACAATTAATGCATGTATGCGGGATTCGTCCAATAGTTCCGGCGAACTACTATTGCATCGGGATAGGTAGCTTATGGCCTTGAACCTTCCCTAGTAAAATACCATCGGATATACTAGCCGAGTTGGTAGCGAGACGCTTTGAACCGGATCGTATAGTGTATACCAAGACAACAGTACTCACACAATAATAGCTCTAACAATTTTTGTTCTCACGTTGTGTCCATTTTGGGCCTGGACCGTATCTCATTCATAAGTGTTCATTTAGAAGCGGCCTTATTACTTCTCACTTATATAGGTGATTTATACTATAAAGAGTATCCTGCTATACTCCACCCGTAGGTATAGGAATCATTAAAAGTTTTCTCAACTTATCCTCACCACTGTTGCAGGTGCATACACTTGGATGTTCTGGGAATGAGCATGAAACAGGTTCCAAGTGTTTCTACTGAACTCATAACTTAGTTTTCTCATTGAACCAAGGGCCTGGGATCTCCATTTCTCAAGGTTGAGTGTCCACTATGAATTCTTTTGTTGTGGGTTTTAAACCCATTCCCCTTAACAGTTTATACAGTTGATCTCTATTTATACCTTTCGTAAATGGATCCACTATGTTATCATTTGACTTTACGTAGTCAATTGTGATAACACCATTTTTGATCAACTGTCTAATGGTATTATGTCTACGACGAATATGTCTAGACTTACCATTATACATACTATTCTGTGCCCTTCCTATTGCTGATTGACTATCACAATGTATCATAACAGCAGGCACATGCTTACTCCAACAAGGAATATCCTCCAAGAAGTTCTTAAGCCATTCTGCTTCTTCTCCAGCTTTATCTAAAGCTATAAACTCAGATTCCATCGTGGATCTAGCTATACACGTTTGTTTGGAGGATTTCCATGACACCGCTCCTCCACCAATTGTGAATACATATTCACTTGTGGATTTAGAGTCTTTTGTGTCTGATATCCAATTAGCATCACAGTATCCTTCTAATCTTTGCTCGGATATCTCTTATAAAGTATCCCATGATTCATAGTATACTTTAAATATCTCAATACTCTTAATAGAGCCTTCCAGTGATCCGCACTGGGATTACTAGTGAACCTACTTAGTTTGCTCACTGAATATGCGATGTCTGGACGTGTACAGTTCGTTAAGTACATCAGACTTCCAATTATTCTTGCATATTCCAATTGAGAAACTAGTTCCCCTATGTTCCTTGCTAAGTGTAGAGTCAAATCCACCGGTGTCTTAGCAGGAGGGTCATTAAAGACATCGAACTTTCGAAGTACATTTTCTAGATAATGGGACTGAGATAGAACTATCCCTTCTGATGTTCTAGAAATTTTTATTCCTAATATGACATCAGCCAATCCCATGTCTTTCATGTCAAAGTGCTTCTTTAACAAGCCTTTGGTATTCATGATCAATTCATGAGTACTTCCCATTATTAACATGTCATCCACGTAGAGACAGACTATTACAAATGATTCAGATGTTCCTTTGATATAGACACACTTGTCACATTCATTTATCTTGAATCCATTTGATAACATGGTTCGATCAAACTTCTCATGCCATTGTTTAGGTGCTTGTTTGAGTCCGTACAACGACTTTACAAGTTTACACACCTTTTGCTCTTTACCTGGAACAACAAACCCTTCGGGTTGTTCCATGTAAATCTCTTCATCTAATTCTCCATTCAAGAAAGCTGTTTTCACATCCATCTGGTGTATCTCAAGATTATGCATGGCTGCAATTGCTATGAGAACACGTATGGATGTGATTCTGGTGACAGGAGAATATGTATCGAAGAAGTCATATCCCTCCTTTTGTCTAAACCCTTTGGCTACCAGTCGGGCTTTGTACTTATCGATAGATCCATCTGCCTTATACTTCCTTTTAAGGATCCACTTGCAACCTAACGGTTTACATCCTGGAGGAAGATCAACCAACTCCCAAGTATTATTATGCATTATGGATTCTACTTCACTGTTAATAGCTTCTTTCCAGAACGGACTATCCGGACCGGATAAAGCTTCCTTAACAGTAGCTGGTTCGTTTTCTAACATATATGATAGAAAATCAGGACCAAAAGACTTTTCCACTCTTGCCCTTTTACTACGTCTTGGTCCTTCATCTTCTTCTTGAGATGGACCAGTTGTAGTTTCATAAGTTCTCTTATTAGAACTTGCATCTTTCCTATCCTTGGCAGGAAAGATATTTTCAAAGAATACAGCATTCCTTGATTCTATTGTCATTCCTTCATTCATATCAGGAATGTCTGACTTGTGCACTATAAACCTATAGGCACTACTATTGTTAGCATATCCAATAAAGATGCAGTCAATTGTCTTTGGACCGATCTTGACTTGCTTTGGCTTAGGTACTTCAACCTTAGCCAGACACCCCCACACTTTAAGGTATTTATAACACGGCTTACGATTATACCATAATTCGTAAGGTGTTTCATTAATTCCTTTCTTGGGTATCTTATTAAGAATGTAGTTTGAAGTCAGTATTGCTTCCCCCCACATGTTGTCGGGTAAGCTTTGAACTGATTAAGAATGCATTCATCATTTCCTTTAGAGTGCGATTCTTACGTTCAGCTACTCCATTAGATTGAGGTGTATATGGAGCTGTCGTTTGATGAATAATGCTAGATTCCCAACATAGTCCTTCAAACGGAGCTACATATTCTCCTCCTCTATCACTTCGAATCTTCTTAATCTTTATATTAAGTTGATTCTCAACTTCATTCTTGTAAGTTTGGAAAGCCCCTAAGGCTTCATCCTTACTTTTCAATAGATATACATAACAGTATTTTGTGCAATCGTCTATAAAAGTAATGAAGTACTTTTTCCCACCTCGAGTTTGCACTAACTTTAAATCACAAATATCTGTGTGAATTAATTCCAGAGGTGTTGTGTTTCTTATTACTGTTTCAAATGACCCTTTAGTCATTTTTGCTTCAACGCAAATTTCACACTTATTAGTTGCATCAGATTTAGACATACGAATTAAATCTTGCTTTACTAATTTCTTAATTGTGTTAAAATTTACGTGTCCTAATCTATCATGCCATAAGTCAGGACTATCCAACAAGTAAACATAAGAAACAACACTTTTATTCATCGCTTCAGAGCGGATAACATTCATTACATTCATCTTGAAAAGGCCCTTCTCAAGGTAACCTTTTCCAAGGAAAAGACCATTTTTGGTCAGTACAAATTTATCAGATTCAAACACCAATCTGAAACCGGCCTTACTTAACAAAGCCCCAGAGACTAAGTTCTTGCGGATGTCTGGGACATGCAGCACATCCATCAAAGTCAGCTCCTTGCCTGAAGTCATCTTCAGAACAACTCTTCCAATTCCCACAACATTGGAAGTAGCAGAATTTCCCATATAGAGCTTCCTTCCGGAACAGGGAGTGTAGGAAGAGAAACTCTCCTTATCTGCACATATGTGGCGGGTAGCACCGGTGTCTATCCACCACTCTCTTGGATTATCATCCAACTTAGCCACATTGGCTTCAAATACCACAGCTGCAAAGTCAAGCTCCATATCATCAACAGTGTTGGCTTGGTTCCTGTTGCCTCTCTGGTCTTCCTTCTTCGGGTGCCGGCAATCTTTTGCTAAATGTCCGGGCTTGCCACAGTTGTAGCAAGATCCTTTGAACTTCTTCTTGCCACTTGAGCCTCTTCTATCATTTCCAGAATGCTTCCTCTTCTTAATGTTGCTTGTGCTAGCTTCAAACAAGATTGACCTTGGCTTCCATCTTTCCTTTGTGCCTTGGCTTCACCCTTGGCCTCATTCTTCCTGTTGTTTTCTTCAATCTGAAGACGAATAACCAGGTCTTCAAGACTCATCTCCTTGTGCTTATGCTTGAGATAGTTCTTGAAGTCCTTCCATGCTAGCGGCAATTTTTCAATGATTGACGCCACTTTAAATGGTTCATTCATAACCATTCCTTCAGCAGTCAACCCATGTAGGATCAACTGAAACTCATCAACCTGGCTGGCCACGGTCTTTGAGTCAACCATCTTGAAATCAAGGTATTTGCCAATAACAAACTTCTTTGAACCGGCATCCTCGATTTTGTACTTTCGCTCCAAAGTGTCCCATAACTCTTTGGCCGTATCCACAAGACAGTACACACTGTATAGATTATCATCCAGCCCATTCATGATGTAATTCCTACACAAGAAATTACCATGATCCCATGCCTCTTTGGCAATCCTTCTTTGATGGTCGGGATCATCAATTGGTATAGCAGGGGGATCCTCTTTTAGGAACTTCTGCAGACTGAGGGTGGTCAAGTAAAACAGCATCTTTTGCTGCCATCTCTTGAAGTCCGCCCCAGTGAACTTGGATGGTTTCTCACCATGTGCCGGGTGAGTTGGAGCAGTAGCAGGAGCAGGTGCAACATTTTGTTTAGTTGCATCTCGGGTCGGGTCGGGAGTAGCCCCAGAGGACTGGGAGGTATCGGTTTCATTTGCCATCTCTTAAGAAACGTAGAATACTTCTTTATATCCCATAAACTCTTCATTTTCCCATTTCAAGTTACAATCTTTAGCCATTAATTTCTCATTCACCCGGAAATGGTTTTGAGTAAATAAATGCATTTTCTTAATCTACAACAAATGTAGATTATAATTTTGTAACTTATTTCATTAATCAATAAATGAAACCTATTTGAAAATTGGGTCAAAATTTGGTCAAACCTTGTTTCTAAAACCCATTTCCAACAAGTCTCACCAACGTTAAGGCGCTTCTATTGGTACGTACCAACAACTTGGATTGTATATGAGCAATAAGGTGGATTTGGGTGAATCACATATTGTTATTACTTTCCTTAAGGATATCATAAATTTGTGAACAAGAAAAAGATCTAAAAAATGAACTCCTTAAAGTGTATTTATTTCGTTGCTTGACAAAGATTATTTTTGAAAATGAAATGAATACTTGTAGAATTTAATGTGATCTGTATATTTATTCTGCCAGGATTTATTCACGGCAGGCACAGATACATCATCAAGCGTAATCGAATGGGCACTAGCTGAGATATTGAACAATATACAAATCCTCAAACGGGCACACGAAGAAATGGATCAAGTTATTGGCAGAAACAGAAGACTAGAACAATCCGACATACCAAACTTGCCTTATTTCCAAGCAATATGCAAAGAAACATTCCGAAAACAACCTTCCACACCTTTAAACCTCCCACGAATCTCAACAGAAGCATGTGAAGTCGACGGATTTCACATACCAAAAAACACTAGACTTATTGTGAACATATGGGCAATAGGGAGGGACCCTAAAGTGTGGAAAAATCCATCGGATTTTACCCCAGAAAGATTCTTGGATGAAAAATATGTGAAAATTGATCCGCGAGGAAATCATTTTGAGTTAATCCCTTTTGGGGCGGGACGGAGGATATGTGCGGGGGCTAGAATGGGAGCTGCCTCGATTGAGTACATTTTAGGGACTTTGGTGCACTCATTTGATTGGAAACTAACTGAGGGAGTCGCGGAAGTTAATATGGAGGAGAGCTTTGGAATTGCATTGCAAAAAAAGGTGCCTCTTTCGGCAATTGTTACTCCAAGACTGCCTCCCAGTGCTTACACTATTTAGACAAAGGCGCGGCCCGCCTTTGCAGGTGCTTTTATATTTATAAATAATCAATCAAGTCGTTTAGTTCAAAAGGCCGGTGAAAATAATTTAATCATGTTTTACACCTCTATCTAGTGATTGTTGGTGTTATGTAAACTCTATTGCAGTACTAATTATAATAAACTAAGTAATATTCTTGTTATTTTTTGGTTTATAGCTTCTTATAATCAAGAACTTGGCTTAAACCAAAAATTAACAAGAATATTACTTAGTTTAATATAATTAGCACTGCAATAGATTTTACATATCACCTGTTACAAGGGTGAACAATTACAGAAAAATATAAATACAATATAATAAACAAAAATTGAAAATATAAAAGGAGAAGATGTTGAATTTGCTGTACGAGCCGAATGAAACCACTATCTCCTTAAGACATATTCGATCCCTCATCGAGTGTGCTTGAGTTTTCTTGGATCGCTTGTCTCCCAGGATAGAACGTGCGGACCGGGGGCACTTTGCACCTAAAGTTCCCGGCGAGTTGAAGTGTGCTTGGACAAGATCACCTCTTCTTGTAACTATGCAAGGAGGCCAAAAAACGAAGATAACAATATGCAACCGAAGAGAATGGAGGAGGAATTCAGAAGAAAGTGTTTTCTTATCTTGGGTTTTTGTATCAAACTTTTCCAAAAGTCCTTTTCCAACTATTTCAAATTCCATTATAAAGCCTTAGAAATCAACCATGAATATTTGGATTTAATATGAGATTAATAACAATTAATCCGAAAATAAACTCCATTAAACTGAAAATATTAACCCATTTTCAGTTTTTATATTCATTTCAAAGGCTGTTACAATTTGGAATTAAATCAGTAATAAATGCTCAGGACCTGCTCGGCCGAGTCATATACCTTGCTCAGCCGAGCAAGGTTGTCCAAAAATATTTTCCACGATCTGCTCGGCCGAGCAAGACCTTCCAGAGACTTGTTCCTTCTGCCAAGCTATGCTCGGCCGAGTCAAGCACTATGCTCGGCCGAGCAGATCAGTCACAACCACAAACCCACTTAAGTAATTTGACAAAATTACCCTTTAGAAATTAAACTATTAATTTACTTCAAAGCACACTATTTTTCCAACAATCCCCCACATGAAGGAAATTCATGAGGATAGGTGATAAAGTCCGGCAGTCAAAAACCTGCATAGGATAGGTAGGGGTTTGCCCTTTGAACCTTCCCTTGTAAAAGCATATTTACTCTACTCGCTAATCAGTAGACGCGATGTCCTTGAACTGCTAGCTTTTTGTGTAGCCGATCATATACTTTACACAGGTATCTCCCTAACACAACTCAGCTCTCATAGCTGGGTCCATTCATGACCCTGGATCACAATGCCTGGTTCTGTGAGAAGGTCTAAGAATTGAGCCTCACACAATTCTTCTCGAAGCGGCCTCTACTTCTTTCTCACATAGGTGATTCTTTTAAGTAACCCATTTTACTTCACATAAGAATCATTAAAAGCCATAGGCTTAACCTCATTCATCTCGGGATGTCACTTTAAGGAATGAGTATAGGGTTGACCCCCACAGTGGCGTTACAAGTCTATTAACAGTTAGGTTGTCCCTTTGAACCTAGATCTTGGGATCTCCAGTCAACTAGGTTGGGTTTTCCGCTGTGTTTAACTTCTCAAGAGGCTTTAATCTCATTCCCAATGTTAACCTTGCAACTATCTGTTTACTTAACCCTTTGGTTAGCGGATCTGCCAAATTATCTTTAGACCTCACATAGTCAATAGATATGGTGCCAGTTGCAAGTAATTGTTTAATGGTATTATGTCTTCGATGTATATGTCTAGACTTACCATTATACATATGACTTTGTGGCCTACCAATCGCAGATTGGCTATCGTAATGTACACTAATTGTGGGCACGGGCTTTTCCCATCTTGGAATATCTTCTAGAAATTGGCGTAGCCATTCGGCTTCTTCACCACATTTATCTAGTGCAATAAACTCAGATTTCATGGTTGATCTAGCTATAACAGTTTGCTTAGAAGATTTCCATGATATAGCTGTACCTGCTAATGTGAATAAATATCCACTTGTAGACCTTAAGTCTTTGATATCTGATATCCAATTAGCATCACTATATCCTTCTATCACAGCTGGATGTCTAGTGTAATGTAATCCAAAATCACGAGTATATCTTAAGTACCTTAGTACTCTTACTATACCCTTCCAATGATTTGTTCCAGGATTACTCGTATACCGGCTTAACTTGCTAACAGTGTAAGCAATATCCGGCCTAGTACAACTCATCAAATACATTAGACTTCCAATAATTCTCGAATACTCTAATTGAGACACCGGTTCATCTCTATTCTTTGATAGATGAAGATTCGGGTCGATTGGAGTACTCGCTATTCCATTGTCATCCGTGCTAAATTTCTCAAGAATTTTATCCACATAATGAGATTGACTTAACACAAGTCCGTTGGATATTCTAGAAATTTTAACTCCAAGGATTACGTCCGCAAGTCCCATATCTTTCATGTCAAATTTCGAATTCAACATGTCTTTCGTGGATTTGATCATCTTATCACAACTCCCTATGATAAGCATGTCATCTACATAAAGACACAAAATGACATAGCCATTTTTCGTGGTTTTAGTATAGACACATTTGTCACACTCATTTATCTTAAATCCACTTTGCATCATAGCATTATCAAATTTTTGATGCCACTGTTTTGGTGCTTGTTTCAAGCCATACAATGACTTTACTAATTTGCACACATTCTTTTCTTGTCCATGTGCAACAAACCCCTCGGGTTGTTCCATGTAAATCTCCTCTTCTAAATCTCCATTTAGAAAGGCTGTTTTTACATCCATTTGATGTATTTCAAGATTTCTCAATGCGGCAATTGCAAGTACAACTCTTATTTACGTTTATTCTCGTAACGGGAGAATACGTGTCAAAATAGTCTAGGCCTTCTTTCTGTCTGTAACCTTTAATTACAAGTCGGGCCTTATACTTATCAATTGTTCCATCCGCTTTCATTTTTCTTTTGAAAATCCACCTATATCCTAGTGTTTTGCTTCCCGGAGGAAGGTCCACTAGTTCCCATGTGTGATTTTGCAAAATGGAATCAATTTCACTTTTAATTGCTTCCTTCCACAAAGGTCCTTCCGAAGAGCTAACGGCTTCTTTGTAACTTTGTGGTTCGATTTCTACCATATAGGTTAGAAAGTCCGGACCATAGGATTTTTCAATCCTAGCTCTTTTGCTCCGTCGAGGTTCTACCTCTTCTTCTTCACTTTTATCTTGAACGTGTTCTTCTTTTATTGAATCTATTACCCTAGTCGATGAGCTTGCCTCATTTCTTGACTTACACGGGAATATATTCTCAAAGAACGATACGTTCACAGATTCCATTATAGTATTTTTGTGTATAGCTTCAATTTTCGACTCATGTACAAGAAATCTATAAGCACTACTGTTATGTGCATATCCAATAAATATGCAATCAACAGTTTTAGGTCCAATTATCACCTTTTTAGGAGGAGGTATGGCTACCTTTGCAAGACACCCCCACACTCTCAAGTGTTTATAACTTGGCATTCTTCCATGCCATAGTTCATAAGGAGTTTTGTCTTGTTTCTTTCGGGGTATTTTGTTTAACACATAGTTAGCCGACAACACGGCTTCCCCCCACATGTTATCCGGTAATCCCGAACTCAATAACATGGCATTCATCATTTCTTTCAATGTCCGATTTTTCCTTTCGGCAACACCGTTTTGTTAGGGTGTATAAGGTGCCGAGGTTATATGTTTAATTCCACTTTGAGCACAAATTGCTTCAAATTGAGATTCATATTCGCCTCCTTTATCACTTTTTAGCACCTTAATTTTCCGGTTTAATTGATTCTCAACTTCATTTTTATATAGAGTAAACTTCTCTATATCTTCATCTTTACTTTTTAGAAGATACACATAGCAATACTTTGTGCCATCATCTACAAAACTCATGAAGTACTTATTGCCGCCCCGTGATTGTGTTGATTTAAAGTCACATAAGTCCGTGTGAACCAATTCAAGTGGTTCACTATGTCTTTCAACTGAAGGGAATGACTTTCTTGTTAATTTTGCTTCTACACAAATTTCACATTTTTGTTTACAATCAACTTTAAACTTTGGAATAGAATTTGCTTTTTTCAAACGACGTATAGAATCAAAATTAACATGACCAAGTCTACCATGCCACAAATTAGATGACTCAAGCAAGTAAACGGAAGAGATATTCATATCATTAGCTTTTGGCT